>JAUCNQ010112602.1:0-11512 GCA_032352715.1 Bougainvillia muscus | reverse complement strand
TCAATGTGGGTCCTGTTTAATCGGGTCCTGGTTCTATTTAAAGCTCCAATTTGAGCTACGGACAGTAGCGGGGATTGCTCCAATTTGAGCTACGGACAGTAGCGGGGATTGAACCCACAAAAATGTCATTGTAATTCAACACCTTAGTCCGCTCGGCCAGACAACCGCAAAGATGTTGTTTATTCTAAGTAACTATGTCTACCATAATTGTGAAGGTTGAATACTAGAAATTTAACAATATCTTACAGGTCTCTTTACCTTGTATACGTTCCCTTGTCTTGATTCGAATGACAATTTCATGGAAAACATAGAGAATAGTGATCACAAACAATGATTTAGTGTATCAATATAGTTCTTTTCTATTCCTTATATCCGGATATAAAGACACAAATATTAGAGATATTGGTATTGCGTGTTCATGAATAGCAAATATTAGGGTTAGTTTACAACATTCTCAGAGTCGTCCAAACTACCATAGTAGGGAGCTTAAGCACAGTCTAATCTATGACGGCATAATCTATGACGACATATTTACCCTTGTGTATATAGGCTACTTGCATTCCATCCTGCAGGATGGAATGCAAGTAGCCTATATGCACAAAGACTAATTCTACGTTGCCGTCGTAGATTAGACTGTGCTTAAACTCCCTAGTATCGTTCATAACAGTAACTGATCTAAAACAACAATCTTGGCCAAATAGGAGTGCTACTCTTTTCGGTTTGAGATAAAAACCAATCATCAACATCCATCGTGAAGAATTTACTTCTCTCGCCTCTTTAAACCTCGTTCCTTCCTAGTCTAGAACTGATTTCGAATAAGGCCGCGTTTACATGAAAAATCGTTGCGGGCGGAAAACCAATCACAGAAGCCATGACAGTTCATTTCTCCTATAGAAAGTCTTCATGTAAACGAGTCCTAAGATGCCCTTTCCATGAGCTTTTATCCTTTCCTTCTTCCTTTATATAAAAATCAAAACGGCTTCCGATCAGCTAGCTCACCAACCTCGTTCCCAGCGCTTCTTGCCATCTATGAAATACTTACCGTAAAGTCAAGAAGCAAGAAAATTCTGAGAAAGACGTTTTAACTTAATAACAAAATCGGATTTTGAACAACGGTCCGTAAGACACTCACTATGCATATGAGAACACTCGCTATGCATATCTGCAGTACATATTATCATTTTAATTTCACATATGAGAACACGCCCTATGCATATATGCAGTACATCAGACACATGTTATCAGTTTCATTTCACATATGAGAGCACTCACTGCATATATGCAGTATACATCAGCCACATATTATCAGTTTCATTTCTCATATGAGAACACTCACTATGCATATATATCTGCAGTACATAAGCCACATATTAGCAGTTTCATTTCTCATATGAGAACACTCACTATACATATATATTTTCAGATATGAGAACACTCACTGTGCATATCTGCAGTACATCAGCCACATGTTATCAGTTTCATTTCACATGTGAGAGCACTCCCTATGCATATCTGCAGTACATCAGGCACACACTATCAGTTCCATTTGCCCTTAGAGCAAAGTAATTACGCTATTTCAGAAATAGAAAGTAAAAGAACCAACTAGGGATCCGATCAAGCCCTAGTGAGAGCAATACGATGAAGAACTAAAAGTTTTATTTCTTAATAGTTTTCTGTATGATTGTGGATCTTTGGCCATCATCATACATTAAATCATTAAAAAATGAATGACTATGAGCATCCATTTTATTTGTCTTGGTAACAGTATGTTCTGAATCCGTCTCAGTATATTTTTTTTCAACAAAAAGAAAAAGATAATAAGATGTTTACACCACTGGATTGATTTTTCTCTCAAACACAAAAATAAAGAATACAGCATAAAATATAGCATTTATTTCAATCCTTTCATAAATGTAGCTAAAAATGGTCACGTATGCTTAAACAATCCTGCATCATACGGCTGCAGGATGGTTAAAGAATGTATATCCATTTTATTACACACTGCGGGCATTGAATATTAATAAGTTATTATTCTCTTTACGTCAAATAATTTTCAGCTTGGTTTCGGAAGGTGACACCGGTAATTAGCCACCCTAAATAGCACCCCAAATAGTGTCGAACGTCATAGCACCCTCGACGGGTGTTCTAAACTGGACTTTCATGTAGCACCCTTTCCGGTGCTGTTTAGCCTCCCGCAAGAAAAAATTCGACTCGTTGAAGAAGGATAGTTAAAATTTTGACTTTCGAAGATTCAGGCCGTTTGGGAGTGAAGTAAAAAGGTTTAGCCTTTAGAAACGGTCCGTAACTGTTGCACAAAGCATTGTACAACAACTTTTCTACTGAAAATAATTGATATGGTATCCTAAACGAATTTTGTGAACGGGTCCTTACTATAATGTAACGAAATATCATATTTCATTTAAATCTAAGGGTTTGTCATAAAACTTTGCTTTAATTCGCTTTACAAATCGTTTCATTTTCATCTCAGAAGAAGGGTCATTCTGCATACAAAGATGCAGAATGACTCTTCTTCTGAGATGAAAATTGATATCAATTTAACGAATTATTAAAGCGAATTTTTGAGATGGTTTCTAAGCATTTCTAAATTTCAGGAGATTCCTCAAAATACTCAGTGCCAAAAACCGCTGTGATTGTAGTAGAAATCAAACAATGATTGGCACTTTTATACGATCTGCACACAACTTTTGGGACCGTCCAAAAAATTTAATATTAATTCGTACCACCATCGCAGACGAAGTGTATTTGTACATATTAACCCTATTCGGACCGGGCTTTTTTTAATTTCATAAGACCAGGGGGGAGGGGGCTAGTAGGCCCGCCCTAAATAACTTTCGAACCACTACAGCAATAACAATAAAACTTGGTATAAAAATAAAACTTACCAAGATAAACAATTCGGCATAATTCTATCACAAAGTTTTCGAAAAACTGATATAAAATCAGTTTAAATAAAGATTTTGTCGATCTGTTTTCGGTTTTTGCCCTCTAAAGGATTGCTATTAAGGAATCAGACCAGATTCCATGCCTATTCCGAAAATGGAATAATCGGGGGGAAATCGGAAGAATCGGGGAAATCGGATAAAAAACTATTACAATTGATAGAACATCAAAAATTGAGAGTTTTGGCCAACTTCCAAGTCAAAATGTTGATATTAACAGAAGTTAAGCCTATTTGTATTTTAAGAGATTTACAGGCATTTGTGAGATGTAAAAATAGGTGGGTCTGACGAATGACTAATAACTTAGAGTTGCTTTGTCATAACACATTTTCAAAAACTTTAGGAATAAAGATATCCGAGCGCGGGCCTACTAGTACCCCCCCCCCCGGTCTGGTCCGGATAGGGTTAAGTACGCACAAAGACACTCATTCTGTATGAAAATTGATACAAATTTTGCGGAAATTCCCTTTTACGTTTGTGAGTGTCACTGCGCAATTACTCTGCGTATAAGCGGATACAGAACAAGCTTTAAAACTGGTCAGAGAAACAACGATGACAAGTGAAACTAGTTATTTACAGTCTTCATAGTCGGATCTAGAATCTTGAAAATGGTAGGCAGGTGCCTGCGAAGAAGTGTAAAACCATTAAAATTTCTTTGGGATTTTAATAGTTTTACACTTTGTCGCAGGTGCTTGCCTACTCTTGGATCCGGTCCTGGCCTTCATCTTGGCACTCTGACAGGCTCTAAATCCACCATTTCTTAAATGGAATGCATATAAACACTTTTTCTAAAATAAAAATTCGTTAACCAATGCAGTGTCGAAGATGTAATTAATTACTATTAATGATTAATTACTATTAATGATGGTATCAATTAATTGTTTGATTTCTGTTACAGAAGCAGTAGAAATTAAACAACGATTCGTTATCATAGCAACTTGTGGCACTGAATAAATTAAGGACGCGTTTACATGAAGACTTTCTATAGGCGAAATGAACTGTCATGGCTTCTGTGATTGGTTAAATTTTTCCGACGGAAAAATTTAACCAATCACAGAAGCCATGACAGTTCATTTCGCCGATAGAAAGTTTTCATGTTACCGTGTCCCAAGACTTGCTTAATACATTTAAATTCAATAACAAGAAGAACACAAATTAAGATAATCCTATAAAACTACGCATACAGTCAAACCTCCATAAGACGGACGGACAGTTTTCTTTGCACCGGCAGAATTACGGTCAAACTCTTATAAAAAAACCTGCTCAAGACGGACACTCTAAGACGGATACCTTGTTAAAACGGACAGTTTTTAATGCACCAATAGCATACATAGCCTGCATAAGACCCCTCGCTTTGTCGCGAGAAAATAAAAAAGACTAATTTATGAAAATATCACTAATTTTCTAACGTTTACAAATTAAAATATTTTTTTCTACCGTGGCCATGTCTATATACGATTAAGTACCTTTTTCAACCTTTTGTTGTCTCAAAAGTGCATTTCCAAAATTATTGCAGTAAACAATTTACACTTTAAAAAAAAAAT
The DNA here is from genome assembly GCA_032352715.1 of Bougainvillia muscus. NCBI lineage: Eukaryota > Metazoa > Cnidaria > Hydrozoa > Anthoathecata > Bougainvilliidae > Bougainvillia > Bougainvillia muscus. The sequence continues at coordinate 7,008 of JAUCNQ010112602.1, read as the reverse complement.
GATTTTTTCATTTCTGAAAAACTGTTTTCTTATTTGCTTAATCTCGCCACAATATATCGTAGATGTTAACTCCATAATGCCCAATAGACCAGTCAAGCACAATTCACCATGCTCGAGGACATAATATAAGTACCTTTTTACCTTCGAAATGTGCTAATTTTTTGAAAACCTGTTCACGACGGACACCTGTATAAGGCGGACACTTTTCTTTACACCGAGGGTGTCCGTCTTATGGAGGTTTGACTGTTGTATTCCACGTTTGAAATTTTCATGAAAGGGAGTAAAATAAGTAAAAATACTCCTTCTCACTTTCTATGATTTTGATAGATTTTAGGGACCACCCGCAAAATTCGTATGAAAATTCATATTAATTCCATTGAGAAGAAGTGTCTTTTGTATATTCTTAGTATTCACAAAAACACTTCTTCTGTGATAAAAATGATACCATTTGCAAGACGAATATTTTGGACGTTCTCTTACTCCAGGGAAACTTCCTTCCTTGCTTACTCCATTAAAAATACTTACAGATAAGATGCTACCAAAAAATAAACGTAAAAAAAGAAAAGAATATAGTAAAACAGAAAACAGTCTAAAAAATAAAGAAAATATGGCGCGACCTTATCGGACTGACGCCTGTTTTAAATAGTGTATAGCTTTGAAAGATGGTCTCACGTTAAGTCAACAATCTTGAAGTATAGTTTCTAAGTAAGTGTGACCAGAAGAAGTGCCGTCGTGCATACTCTCTCTCTCTATGCGCAATTGGATGTAAAAAACACATTTCGCCATAGGTGAAAATAGCAGCCTTAGTACGCTGCACACTGCACAAAATCCAACTGTATCCGGACTTTTTTTCAGTCCGTACTCGTTCGTATTAAGACAGACGCATTCTGTCTTAATACCGATGTACACGGACTGAATACGGGAGTACACGGACTGTATAAAGGTCCGGATACTGCTGGATTTTGTGCAGTGTGTATATACAAAAGTACACTGCATGAATCATATTTTACATTGAAGGCTTTTAATTTTGCTGTAGGTTGTTTGATAAAATCGTCCAATGATAAAATAACTTGATATGCATTGAAATGAAGGCTTTTGAGTTTGAATACTTTATTGGTGAAAAATTTTGCGTGTACTTATTTTTCCGAATTCAATATTTTCATAAGAAAATGTGTTGAGTTTTTATAGAAAATATAGCAAAAAAGATATTAAGGAGAAAAAAATTTGCTTGTATTTTATTGCGATTCGTAAATTTCGCAACTTTTTGCGGTTACTAATTTTAGAGAATGTGGCAAAACGACGAATATTCTTTTGGTGAAGTAATAAATTAAACGGGAGGTCCATTATATTCAAATAACCTATATTTCAGTAAACAACAATAAGTACGCATCGCACGGTTTGAGGAAAATATGGTCAATATTTTTTAAGTCTTTTGTATTTTTGAAATATAGCCTGAGCCTTCAGGCGAGGGCTATATGAACAAAAATACAAAAGACGAGAAAAATATCCCCATATTTCCGATAACCGTGCGATAATAGGTTAACTCAAAACTCTTTTTAAAACTGTTCATTTTGTTATTCTATGTTCTGCGCTTACTATTTTAACTAACAAATTGTTCTTTTTGTTAATCGAATGTTTGACTTTAAGGCCCGGCTTTCACATGAGAAGTTAATTATCGGTATACTACCATCAATAAAATATGATTCAGATGTGATTCTAGTGGAAACCAGAACGGATTAAAAATAAGTGTGTTACTTGTTCACGTAACACTCCGTGTAAACCTTGTACCTGAAGTTTCGAGCGTAATTTGTTTTGTGTAGCACGTTACGCCAATAGATTCAAAAAGCACTTATTTTTACTTACCGTTAACTATCTTTTAAAAATATGGGAATTATTGTCATTCGCGAAAATAAATCCTCGCGAAATATTTGAGAATGGCTGATTCGCGAAAATTCGCGAAAGTAAATCCTGGAAATTTCGCAAAGTTTTGAGCTCGCTAAATTTAATCCTCGCGAAAATTAATCCCTTTAAAGTATGCTCATATGCGAATGGCCCTATTGCAGATTTTTCGGGAGGACATAATTTCGCGAAAATTCTCGAAATTTAATCCTCACAAAAATTAATTCCTTTAAAGTACTTAGTTTTAGACTCCTTCTGTGACGAATATGGTACGATTTGTGTCACCAATTTTATAGACGGTTCCTAACCGCACCCAATAATGCTATATGGCACTTCTACGCACAAGAAAACAGACGAACAAATAGGTAACGACCATAGATAAAATATACTATCCGTTAATTTCCGATATTTACTTTGATTGCTAATTATTGTTCGATATCAGAGCCAGATACAAGAGCACCTTCGAAAAAGTGAAAAACCATTATGAAAAATTTAGCAATTAAAATTTCTTTGAAATTTTAATGGTCTTGCACATCAAGCGGGCACTTCTTGCCTACTATTTACAAGTTACTAAAACCGACTCTGGATATGTACCATTTTCCTCACAAAAGAAGTGGGAGTTTTAAATGTAAATTGATACACACTTTTTTTTATAGGAGTATAGTTTATAAGAATATTGAGCATCGAATCTGCAAAAATTTAAGAATAAATTAAGAATGATGTTCAGATTCAAACTAATTTGTTGTCAGAAAAATTCTTATGCCTGCAGTATAAAAAAGCGAAAATTTCTTAAGAATATCGAGGTTCAGCAAAAATTAAGGTATTGTTATAAAAATTATACGACTGTCCATACGATTTTTGTTAACGGTCCTTTAAATCGAATAAACAAAAAATAAAAATAAAGATTTAACAGTAAAGAAAAATAATTAGATTTGAAAAATATACATTACAAAAAAATCAGAAAATCAAACAGGGAGTCAACTAAATAAAAAAAACTACCATACATATAAATTATCATTCATTAACCTTGCTATCTTTTACGTCTCGACCATTGATCACCAACCACCACTACACTAATAAATGACCGTTTACAACAAAACTCGTGCGAAAGTTTTGTGATGAAAATAGTACGATTGCAATGCGAATTTTATGTCACTAAGGATCAGTACACAAAATTCGTATGAAAATTTATACCGTTTTCAACACAGGGGAAGTGTCCTTATGCATACTTTGTATGTACAAAAACACTTCCTCTTTGATGAAAAAAACAATTCTTCTTTGATGAAAATGGTACGGTTTGATACGAAACGAACTTTGCGATACGAACTTTGTAGGCAGCCACTCAAACATACTGCTCTTGAGATGAACTTATATGGTTTTGATGGGTGGGGGTGTTGTGGGAGCGGGGTTTCTGTGATGTAGTGGGCTAAGTAATTAATAGTCATTTTTAAGCCAATACTAATATAGAACTACCAGATAGAACAAAAGTAAATACGTACTCATCATCACAACTACTGAAATAAAATGCTCATTCGCCATTTGGTAAGGGAGCGTCCACAAAATTCGCTTAAATTCGCTTCACAAATCGCTTACTTTTCACCTCAGATGAAGTGTTATTGTGCATACAAAGTATGCTCAAAAACACTTCATCTGAGATGAAAATTGACAGTAATGAAGCGAATTTCTGCAGCGAATTTTTGTGCATACTTAGTACGCACAATGACACTTGCCCTGTGTGTATTGAAAACGGTACGATTTTCGTTTTTGTGGGCGGTCCCTTCAAATTGTCGAAGTATTATCATATACATTCTATTTTAAATTATATTCATTTACAAGCTTGTTAAAACATGTGTTGTGTGACCACGTAACAGACAATAAACACCAAAGAGTAAATAAAAAGATTGTTAAAAACACAAAGTTCCTTGAATTTAAATGACTTGTTGGTCACACCAGAAATACTAGAAAAGAAAATTTCAAATCATACCATTTTCATCAAGGAAGAAGTGCCTTTGCTTTGATGAAAATTGATATGAATTTTATAAACACACTTCCTTTTTAATAATCATCAATTAATTCTTCTTTAATTTTAACTTCAGGAAACAAATTCTCCATCATATCATGATTATCTCCTAACACATCTGTATCCAAATCATCTATACCATCACCAGGTTCATGACTACTACTCAAATGATCGGTATCTAATAATACATTATCTAGTGAATGTCTCAATCCTTTATGCACTGCACTAACATGTTTTAAATATACTGTACGTTGTATGAACTGCAAATCACAAAAATTACATTTAAAAACATCATCATCACCATCGTCATCAGACTTGTTTGGATCGGATTTCATAAATACGTTGCTTGGATCATCATGCTCAAAGATACTTCTACAACGCTGTTCTAACGATGAACTTTGAAGATTTTTCATAGTTACCGTACTTGGATAAGATGTTTCCATATGCGGTGTTGAATCGAAATGTTTATCTGAATACGATGAAATGCTGAGCTCATTTGTCATATCAAGTTGAAGATCATCTTCCTCAACTTTGATCTGTACGAGTATCTCTTCTTCTTCATCATCATCATCATTATCAGCAGCCGCATGATTGTTTTCCGTATTTTTCACGTAATGCTTTGGTTTTCTACCTTTTCGTTTTGGCTTCATAATACTTTTAATGTGCTCCATCTGCTGTTGTGTCAACGTGTCAACATTTTCTAAACTTTTTTCCAAACCTTTGGGACCACCACTGATAGGTCGATTAAAAACACCTTTTTGTATATGACGTTTATGATGACTATTTAAACCTGATTTGTGTCTAAAGGGTCTTGCACAGAAAATACATTTGTATGGAAGCTCTCCTGTATGAATCATCATATGATCCTTCAGATGTGCTTGTGCCAGAAACTTCCTTCCACATTTATCACACTCAAAACGTTTTGTTTTGCCTGATCGAAAGATACGCCCTTGTTGTGGAAGTTTCGTTTGGTTGTCTTCAGTAACAGAAGGTAATTCGTGTTGATATTCCGTACCTTGCTGCAAAACGGGAGGTTCGCCGAAGAAAGAAGGAGCAGATTTTGCTTGTATCGCAGAGCATATTGAACTGAATGAATCATTTACCAGTGGAATTGCATCCATCAATGTTTTGTAAGAGATATTAACCTGTTCAGTTTTCTTATTTGTATGGTGAGGTTTTGGACCCCGCTTGTTACTGGCATCAAATGAACGTACACGGTGCAATAAAACATCATTTGCACTTTCTGCTAACGGAAAATCTAACCAATCTCCACCAGGGTAGTCATCAACAAAAATACGAGAGACAACTTTTCCAGCATCATCCAAAATATATGCAAATTCCTTTGAATCATGTTTCCATCTGGAGAGTATCGAAACACGTATCATAAATACTAGACTACCACCCATTGTACGCACTTTCTTACATTGGAAGACTGACTGTTTCACTTGATGATTATCATTTGTGGTAACTTTTTTTAAAGGTCCCATTCCTTGAGCAGACGGTGGTAAACTGGGACTATCAGTATCTGGTACTTGAAGGCCTTTTGCTGGACTTATTGGTAGATAGGTGAGTGGGGCATTGATAATTAATGAACGAGATTCGACCATAGAAGAAGGAATGGATGCAATAGCTGATGATATTGATGGCTGTATGAAAGAATGAGCTGAAATTGGTAAATTTTCAGTTTGTACCACTGACAGAGCTTCTTTCAGTTCCAGTGTTTTTGACGGTGAATTTGTATCCTGTGATCCTTTTGAGCTCCGAAAAACAGGCAGTGGTCCCGTAAAAAATTTGTATTTGTGATGTAGCTTTATATGACGATTCCACCCAGATCTTTGAGCAAATCTTTTTGAGCAAAATTCACAAACGTATGGCATTTCACCACTGTGTACATTGTAATGTTCTCGATGGTGGAATTTATTGAAGAAAACTTTACTACAAACCTTACAGCCATAAGATCTTTTACCATTCACCTTCGATATAATAGGCACAGCATCATCGCTGTTATTCAGTTCCACATCAACACCGCATCCATCAAAATGATGGCGCCCATACCTCTGTCTTAACTGTGTCACTTGTTTACGACGAACACTCACAGCCTTGATATATTTACGTGCTGAGAGTAAAACTTCAGGTGCGAACTCTTCTTCTTGTCGGTAAGGACGAGGTTTGGTTGGGTCAAACACTTCGCCATCACCATGACTTTGGTTCATCATTCCAGTTAATCGTTCTTTCATGGTAACTTGTTTTAAAAACTCCTCATTATAAACATAAGGGTTTTTTAATGTTGCCAGATTAGAAGAACTTTGTTCTGTTTTATTTACATTCTCATGGGAAGAATTAGATGAATAATCATTGAAAACAACGTTCGAATAAGCCATAGGTACATTATATATCTTATTGATCAAAGCTCTTCGTAATGCATGCTTCTTTGTTGATGTTAAGTTTTTACCATAAGATTTCTGACGACGATTAGAAGCTTTATGTAGTTCGTAATGCTTCTCAAAAAGTTTTTTGGATACAAAATGACGCTGACATTGATCACATTCCATTGTGTTTTGCAGTTGTTCTTTGAAGTGATATGTATGATAATGGGCACGAAATTCTAGAAATGTTTTAAATCCCTGATTACAAATTGGACATATAACTTCGGGTAAATTTTCTATATCTTGGTCAAAAAAATCTGCAACACTAATGTTAGGACATGTATCGCCATCGCCTGCCTTAGTTTCATCAACATTTGTTTTTTCTGGTTTGTTGACAGGTATCTTATTATCTGTATTTTTACAAAGGTTCAGTGATACAAGCATTATGTCATTTTCTTTTCTGAGACCATCTTGGTTTATAAGACTTTCAATGTTATGACTATCCATAAACAAATGCTCCTTTTCATGGTCATCTAACAATTCTACATCCAAGGGTTTGTTACAGAAATAGCACTTCTTCGTTGATGATTGACTTGAAACTTGTATGTCTAGTTGTTTTAAATCATCTAAAAAAAAATATTCAGAATTTAGGCCGCGTTTACATGAAGACTTTCTATAGGCGAAATGAACTGTCATGGCTTCTGTGATTGGTTAAATTTTTCC
>JAUCNQ010112591.1:0-11512 GCA_032352715.1 Bougainvillia muscus | reverse complement strand
CGGAAAAATTTAACCAATCACAGAAGCCATGACAGTTCATTTCCCCTATAGAAAGTCTTCATGTAAACGAGTTCTTATATAGTTAAAATATTAATAGTTCAACAAATAATACTTATCACTTTAATGGTTAGGGATAACGGTCTTACTGAACAATCCGATGCAGAAATATGAAGTTCTTCTTAACTCCTTCAGTTCCGCATGCTGCTATGATTACAATGATTGTTTGATTTCTATTACGTCTGTAGAAGAAATCAAACAGTCATTAGTACTCACTTACATCTTTGACACTGAATGAGTTAAAAGATAACTGCACAAAATCCAACTGTATCCGGACTTATTTTCGGTCCGTATTCGTCCGTATTACGACAGAATGTCGTAACACCGACGTATACGGACTGAATACGGGAGTAGATGGACTTTATAAAGGTCCGGATACAGCTGGATTTTGTGCATTGACAACTTTAACTTTCAAAAACTGTATGTGATTTTTACTGCATGAAAGAATGATACTTTACTTTTAGTATTTAATCAAACAACCTCAGTGGCGGATCTAGCCCTATAGTCAGAGCTTTGCAATGGTGTATAATTACTGTTAATTCTTAATTATATTATGTATGACGCTGGGTCTTTAGAGACCCAGCGACATACATAATATAATTAAAAATAATGACTTTGAGTACTCCACTTACTGTTGTGACTAAGTAAAAGCATGTTCTAAATCCGCCTCTGCAATCCATGAAAGTAAAACTTTAGATTTCATCAGGTTGCTTGATAAATTTAATAATTCACAGTATAATGTATGTGCAGCATTTTTCTTCATTTTTTATTTCTGGACGATGTCACAGATATCAAACGCATTGTTTGTTAATACAGAAAAGATGTATTATATGGAAGCTCTCATTGTTGAGCAAGGCGGTCCTGATCGCCTGCAAGTTGGAATGACACTACCAGGATCAAACACTATTGTACCAGTGACATATGAGTATTTGCAACCAATTGATTGAAGTTAAGATAGTAGATCAGTGTTAATGAAATCAGAGAAATGTTGAATTAAGACTGAATTAAGTGGCTTACTAGGTTCTATATACTTTTTACGGAAAGAAATAGTTGGTTACTTAGACTATTGCTTACAACCTTCCAATCTTTTATGAATCCTACGTATTTGTGCAAACTGAGTTTTTTCCTTGCAAGTCATCACTCTTCTGCTGCAGAAAACAATGGTTATTACGTCGCACAGTTTCTTTAATGCAGAAGAAACAAGTCGCCATCCACAAACTACCTAACAATCTATTTTCCATATATTCGCAAAGAATTTTGGGTAATATCATATATACATCAGAAGTTCTAGGTCATTAGTTAACACCAACTAGCAAGATTACAGTTTATTACGGTCAAAACTCTTATTAACGTAGGCAGAAAAACTCCAGTTACCAATGCCTTTAGACAATGGAACTTTTTAGGTGAGCTACTTGTCCGAAGTTGATTCGTATTAAGTCAGTACATACATGTCACATACAATCATTACGTACTTTTCATGCACTTTCCCTTGAAACATCCTGCATGATATAATGAGGACGCCAAAAAAAAGCGATTCCGTCGTGGCAGAATCGCCTGTTATTTTACAATCTGATTTATAACTCCTCAACCATGCAAAGTTTCAAGTTCTTACACTTAGTGGATCATGTGCCTCTATGGTCTTTTTAAGATTAATAAAATAGCAACTAATTTTTAATGCTATTATTGCGTCACTCTTAAATACACCAACAATGATCTTGTGCCTACATAACGGCATGTGCATATGCATATATCCAATAAGTGTAGACAATCTTGAATTGGATTAACCTTATTAGATAAACATTATATAAGAACTTGTAAAAAACAACCAAATTTATTATTATTTAATCATCATGCACTGAAGATGCATATTTTAATGTGAAAAGCTTTTGCTAAATTTTAAACTCTTTTTTTTTTGTTAATATTATTCCAGATAAACATATTTTTGTCATCTTAACCCTAATCAGCCTGGGCTTTTTCAGACTCTTCTCACTTGGGGGGGGGGGGGGCAGATAATGAAACTTGGCACGATACTAACTCACCATATAAGGAACAATTGGGTTTGGCCATTTTAGTTGATAACGTCATCGACGTCGTAGTGACGTCATAAAACGTCCCATTTTCCCGTATATTTCCGTACCTTCATTCCCGGTGAAATTATCAGGTTTAATTGGAAAATACAGGTGTAAAACATTTGTAATGTGTTGCACCTGGGTCTCGAAAATATTTTCAGTGCAAAAATTGGAAAAGAGGTAATATCTCAGCGCCACATAAATCTTATATCGATTGTTATATATGGATGAAAAGATCATGCTCTGGTAGAAATAAAGATAGTAAATACATGCGGTGACCAGGGTTCGATTCTCCTAGGCGGACGATTACATTTTTGCAACTTCATTCAAGTGATGATGAACATTAGATTTCCTGTCTTATTCTGTTATCTTTGCCTTTAGTCATACATAATGAACGCTTTTTATCAGTAACAGCTTTAGTCCCTAGCGGATTATCAGGGTTTTTTATCTTTCTCATCAGAGTGTAACAATGAATTTGTTTGAAAAAATGTTTTAACAAAGTTTGTAAATCGATTGTTTTTCTTAAAACAAATTATTTTGTGAACGTTCGAATTATAATCGTATCACGCTGCTAAACTGCGTTTTAAAAACTAAATAAGGAAGTAAATAGGAGGTAGGAAGTAAATTAGGTTGATACTCCACAGTTATGCAGGTAAGAAATTCTATAGAAACTGATTTTTTCGAGCAATGCGGCAAGTATTTACCTCAGTTTACGTACATCCATTATTAGTATATTGCAACAAGCTTATTTGAAATACACTCTTTTTGTTTGAGCATAGTATTTTGGGATTAACCTCAATATGTTCAGAACTTTCTTAGTTTCAGCCTCAAACTATGTTACTTCATGCTTAGAGTACCTTGATAGTGCAGTAGGGAGTTAATGCAATCAATACTCCCAGCCTAACAATATGCTTATCTTATACATTGGAAGATATGCTTATCTTATACTGAATATTTGGTGGATTTTCAGCCTATATATATGCCTATAAAGGTTATGCCCATAACAAACCTCGCAGTTTGGAGATTCAATATAGTTTCAAATCAAACATACAGTCACTACTTCTAATACACTCATTTCATACTCAGAAAAGGTGTAATGGAATAAAACAGGCGAGAACTAATTAAGCGTACGCCAGCAATTTGACAACGGTATTGGTTTACTAAAACATTAATTTCTAAACTCGTCTTAATAACACCTCGTCCCTGGAGCGTCTTTGCCTTTTGATTTAAATAAAAATAGCGAGGAGGACCTGGAAACGAGGTCGTTCTTAATATTCTAACTGGTAATAAAAAAGCCCTGTAATTCCACTAAATATCTTAAAGACGATATAATCCAACCAGTAAGTATTATAAAGATAATGCGCAAAAGGACAGAAATACCTTTTATTTTAGGACCTGGAGAAATGTTTGTTCCCTCCCACCCTTCATCTGCAATACCTTCAAGAAGACATTTACCAACTAAATATGTATGGACAGCTACCGATTATTTACTCATGCGAATTTAACACTATGATCTGCATCGGGAGGTATGGAGAAACTTCAACCTCTCTAGCAACTTTATACCTCAATATCGTATATTAGTAAGTAATATCCCTATATAATATTTCAAAACTAAGTAGATATAAATTGTATTAATGATGTACTTGGTACGAAATATGTGTACGATGATGATCATGATGATGATCAGTGATCACATGATGATAGGATGCGTACGAAAAAAATCAGTCACATCAGGTATGCATTAAAAGTGACGATGTCTACATTAGGAACCGTCTCAAAAATTCGCTTAGCAATTCGCTTCGTAATTCGCTTCATTTTCATCTTAGATGAAGTGTTATTGTAACACATAAGCACTTGAAGTTGTGACGTCACATTTACCAGATAATATCACAGTAGCCGACAAAATTTCTGCTCCAACGGTGGATACCGTAAGGAAGAGAAACAGCTTATTTTTGGTCCAAATATCAAATAATAGCAAAATAAGATATGTTGATCGAATTTATAAAGCTTTGTGGGTGTTTTAAGCTCAAAAATGTTTTTAACGATAGTTCTCCTATAAAAGCAATACACCAGGGTACACCAGGGTACACCAGCAATACACCAGGGTCTAATTTAAAATGAGAGGAGAGGGCAGCCTCAAATAAGTTGAATAACAGCAATTATGTATGAAGTAACCCAGCACTAAACTAGGTAGTTGTTTTTTAATTATTTTTTTGAGCTTTATGTATACCTCCTGAGATGAAACTAACAACGATTTAGGGACCGTCCGCAAAAATCGTTTCGTGATACGAGCCATTTTCATCACAAAAGAAGTGATTTTGTGCATACTAAGTATGAACAAAAACACCAGTTCTGTATGAAAGTGGATACGATTTCCCATACGAACTTTGTGGACAGTCCCTTAGGGTTCGTCTCAAAAATTCGCTTAAATTCGCTTCGTAATTCGCTTCATTTTCATCTTAGATGAAGTGTTATTGTAACACTTATGTATTATGTGTATTTGTAAGTTCATGAAACCTTCTTAAAAAGTTTAATTTGTATTACTAATTTTCTATGTTGTATCTAGACGTCCAACAGATTTATGATATTAAAGAACTACTGGATATGAAGGAGATTAATTTAAAAGTATGCCTGATGGAACTATTTTTTGTTAACTTTGTCTGTTTATTTATCAAAATGGTCACTTAAACAATCCTGCAGCATTTTGCTTCAAAATCGTTAAAGCGTGTGTGACCATTTATTACCATTAGACGTCGAAGGGTTAATTAAGGAACCGTCTAAAAAATACGCTTTACAAATTCACTTCATTCTATCAATACTTTTATGCACAATAACACTTTTTATCTGAGATGAAATTTAAATGATTTGTTAAACGAATTACAGCAAATGTTAGAGACAAATCATAATTTTGTACTAATTTATCAATCATGATAGTAAGATTTTGACTCTAACTCCTGAAATAATACTACCTTTAGGGGTAGTTTTTTTCTTGTGTACTACTTTTCGCGAATTTCGCGCATTTTGGCCAAATTCGCAAAATTAAATACACGCAAAACTTTCTTCAAAACGTCATTCACGAAATTAAATACACACGAAAAATCAAAAAAATACTAAATCCCGAAAATAAATTGCTATTACCTTCAATTTCCGATCTCAAGCATTAATTCTAACATCAGTTGCTATACTTGACTGCGTATCTTGATTAAATGACTTTTCTTTTGCACTTCTTGTTTAGAATAAACAATTTTGGCTTAAAAAAACGTGCTATGATATTCCCAGATTTGTGCCTTTTGCAAAAATAAATCCCCACAAAAAAATCCTAAGACTGCCAATTCGTGAAAATAAAAATCTGCGAAACGAACTTTTTTTGGACAAGCGAAAATTAATACATGCGAAAATTAGTACACTTGAGGTAGTCCTTAACCATATTTCTGTTTTAAACGAAATATACTGTAACTTAGGGTTCGTCTCAAAAATTTGCTTAAATTCGCTTCGTAATTCGCTTCATTTTCATCTAAGATGAAAATGAAGCGAATTATAAAGCGAATTGCTAAGTGAATTGCTAAGCGAATTTTTGAGACGGTCCCTTACAGTTCAGTTGATAACTGCTTGATTATGAGCTTGATTTCTGTGTTTTACGTAATAATTTGATTTCCCATTAAGCAACAAAGCTTCATAGAACTTGCTGTAGGGCATTGACATTATTATTCGCAATATCAAATTAAATCAAGTGATGCTAAAAATGTTTAATAAAAAGATTTCCTTTTTCTAGCCACGAGTTAATGTTAGCAAGGTATCAAAACTGGCACCAACGCTACTAGACATTTTAAAGAAATCTGTTGCTTTGGGATATTTCTTGGAATTTCTAAAAGGAAGAGACCAGAAAAATTTGCTCGATTTTTGGCTTGAAGCTGAGACTTTCCGAATGATATCAGAACGAAAATATAGACGAAGGCATTCCAAGTCCTCTCGTCATGGAAGCCCTTTTTTTAACCATAGCAGAAAAAGTTCGTTAAATAATAGCTTTATCTCAGATAAAAGTGACGTAAGAGACTCCCAAGATATGTTGAATAGCTCGTTTAATTCGAACTCTGATGTGTGTTGTTGTGAAGAAGAAGAATCTGGTTCTACGAGCAAAAAGTGTACTTGTAGTGTTGAACAAAGTAGACTTAATAGACAAAACACTCTAGTTGGAGATCACCATATGACATTTACAAATCACGAATGGGATATCGGTGATGACATATTTACGAATTCATCTGATTCACATTCTTCAACTCATGCTACAGCAACCAACATTGATCCAGTAGTTCTGTCAACTTATACCGAATCAGTTCCACTATCTACTAAAAAGGCTGCTACGTTACCTAAAACCTTTTCTTCATCTACCTCGATTGATCATTTCAGACAAAGAGCAAGAACAAGAAGTAAGCTTCTTGGGGACCGTCAACAAGATTGGTATTGTAAAAAATCATACTATGTTCATGACAGGAGAAGTGTCTTTGTACATACTATCAAGCACAAAGACACTCCTTCTGAATGTAGAACTGATGCAGATCTCCATATGAATTTTGTAGACAGTCTCATAACAACGGTGCTAAACTAAACCCCAATAATCCTTTATTAATTAACTTTATCTAGATTTGTACACCATGCTGTTCAGTGTAAAAGCATGACTTGTTATTGTATGCATATAGTACCTAAGTGCATATAGCATATAGCACCTAATTACACCTAATTACCACAGTTAATTTTGCGAGTCGGAGTCCAAAAAGATTGCATTTCGGGAACATTAATTTTCGCAAATTGACGTATGGGAAATATTTCGCGAACGTTAATTTCGCGAATCGTTGAGTTTGACCAAAAAAATATATGATATTGGTAAGGAAAATGAATGAAAGAGAGACGCTGATTTCAAGCAAGATGTATCATTATTTTGGCATATAAAAATAATAGTTATGTAAAACCTTAGTTGATGGAAGAAACTCGGACTCGAATATTACTTTTAATAATAAAATAAAAAATAGTAATAATAAAAAAAAAATGTCGCAAACATTAATTTTCGCGAATCGGTCTATTCTAAAATTCTCGTGAACATTTAATTTTTGCGATTTTTTTTTGGTCTAAGGTCTAATGAATTGAAGAAGGAATTTCTTAAATACACCTATAGATTCAGAGTTTCTGATTTCGCTATTTAAGTTATTCCATTGGTTTACACAATACGGGAAAAAGGTATTCCCATTTTGCGAATTGAGGCAACATTCGCGAAATTCGCGAAAGTTAATGCACTTAAGGTATACAAGAACAATAAATAATATACTTTCCCTTCACTAAGTTATTTTCGTCTAAAAAGGGTTATGTATACATTAAATTAGGTTTCTTTTTCCATTGGTACTTTTTCTGCAATTTTGCAAGCAAAAAAAACCTTTTTCATGCCAATGGTGTTTTAAAAAATGTCTGTTCCATGGACGAATTTTCAATTCAAGTGTTGGCAAAGAATAAGACCCTGATGGTAGAAGAACACCTTTTAAGATCCCGAAAAAGCTTCCAGTATAGAAAGATTGCCTGCATCCACTGTCCTTTGTTAGGATCCGTCTCAAAAATTCGCTTAAATTCGCTTCACAATTCGCTTCATTCCTAATAATTTTCACCTCAGATCAAGTGTTATTTTTGAAGCGAATTTAAGCGAATTTTTGAGACTGTCCTTTCTTATTTGACTTATACTTTTTTTTTTTTCCAGGTGCTATTATTGATGCTGTGACTATATACACACGATTTATATCACTGAATGCAGAATGTCCAATTCATCTACCGTCTCCTGATAGACAACAGATTGAAGGTATAAAAGGGACTGTCCACAAAATTCGTTTTGGAATTCGTATCACAATACGAATTTTGCAGACCCTAAGACAATATTATCTTGTTTTGTTCATGAACTTTTCTAGGCCTGAAGAGGGTCCAACATTCTTGAAATTTGCTGGTATTGTATGTACTAAGATGTTGAGTCATAACGTTTTTAAATTGTCCATGTAATCAGACCCTATTCCAGACCTTTTAGGGGTCTGGGAAATTTGCCCCTTTTATGTAAAATAGTCCTAAAGTAGTTCTAAATGTTTTACATAAAACAAACTATCGGACTTTTTCACCTTAGATGAAGTGTTATTGTAACACGTAAGTGTTACAATAACACTTCATCTGTGGTGAAAATTATTAGGAATGAAGCGGATTGTGAATAGAAGTTTTGCTATTTTAGAATAGTCCCTGGTAATATCACCTTATAACATGAATCATTGATGAAAACACGGTGTTTGTTATATTTTATATTTTGCTAAACCTAATTCTAACTGTTAAAATATTTTTCAGGCGCCATTTGTAGAGATAAGAGTGCTATCGATCCTGACTGCTTTGTCATTGCACAAGAGTATGTTTTTGAGAAACTTACACGGTAAGTAAACAGAAAGTCTGCCTTCAACACTTTGAATTGTGAAAGTAGGAAAAACAATAGAAATTATAAACTCTTATCCTGTTACTTAATAAAAATTAGTTCCGAAACATTTTGATCTGGTGTGTGAAACTTTCAGTGAGAAATGGTCGGAGCAGTAGAACTTTCAAAGAAGATATTTTTTATGTGTTTCTCTTCTGCATCCGACTTAGCCTTCAACTAAGTTGCACAGCAAAAAGCAGCGAACTACGATAGCGTATAGCATCATTTTCCAAAATTGCGGGAGAGTTTAGCCTTACTCTCTGGGCATCAAAACCTTGTTTTTAAAATGGTTCACTTTTTCCAAAACATGATGTCAGCCTTGCTGTGTATCGCAGTTTGTTTAGAGTTTTTTTAGTCTACTAGATTTTCATTCACGGCACTTAATCCGTTTCGCCAATCACAAAGTAGTTTGGAATGCAGAAGTGCCACTGGTAACACATTGAGATCATAATGGAAGGGTCTCCGGCTCAAGTCTGGGTCGAGCATCTTCTCAGTGCCACGTCCCTGGAAGTACTGCAGTTAAGCTGTTCCTCTGCATAGTGGCGATTGCCATGTTTCAGAGTCATAGGGTTGGCAGAGGGGTGTTAAAGCTCAGAGACGGATCAACAACTTGAGAGGGCTTGATGTAACTTCTCCCCTAGTAGGGCTAGTCCCCTAGTAGGGCTAGTGGTGTCGTTGAGGAAAAGTTGTGATAGCCTTGGGAGAGGTGAAGAAGTTTAAAAAAAAAGAAAGAAAAAACAAGACATGTCATGTTTAGCTAGCTTACTTGTTGTAATCAAACAGCAACTTCTTAATACCGTTTTTGAGATACCTTGTTGAATGCAGCGGGCGAATTACTGTTACATAGCTTTGTGATCTGTGAATAGTCCAGCAGTGTTGTTCAAAACCCGATTAAAAAAGCGGATTGAATTTAACCTTTGATTAAACTTCTGAGGTGGTTAAAATATTTAATCTATGATTAAAAGCATACCCTAGTCACAAGAATCATAGGGTATAAAATTTCAAGTTTTAGAAAGGTTGAATGATGACAATGCTTTCTTGTTTTACCAAAAACAATTTCTATAAAGCATTCTAACAAAATATCAAACGTACGTTCCCATCAAAACATATTTCTTTGCCATCGGATAAAGCTATTATAGAACAACATATGTCTTGCAACCATGGAATCCGTTTAAAGGAGCGAGCATAAACAATTGTGCAATTAATATCAAAGTCTCTGTGCAATCATCTTACAAGTTAGTGGCAACAAAATTGTTTTAAAAAGATGTCTCTCTCTTGCTGTTTTGACTAAGTTTGTAAATCTTGTGAACGTTCGAAATATTCGTATTACGCTCATAAACTGCGTTTTAAAAAAATAAATATGGGAGTAAATATACACTACGCCACAGTTCTCCATTTTTATACAGATAATAAAGCCTATATAAACGCAAGCTCGGGCTGTACTAAAAACGTCGATTACTTTTAATTTTCAGAGCCAAGGATAAAAAATAAACGAATTTCCCTTATAGCTATAGCATCGCTCGTTAAGAATCTCAAAGTTTAGAATTAGACATGTTGTTGTCTTTACATATTGTCATAAAACTGTCATTTACACCAGTCTTCATAATCAACAAGAGAAACATCACATGGGGTGTGAGGTTGGCTAGATCCCGTCACTGTACCACCCTCTAGAATAACTAACGCCTTCTGGGCCTGGGTTTGAAAATGTTTGCTGGCGAACAAAGGGACTTCCGCTGCGCAAACCAATTGTAATTTCATTTTACTTCTTTGTAAACCTTTTACCAGAAAGTTTGAGAACTAGTTTAAGGACCCTCTGCAAAATTTGTATGGAAATTCGTAACAATTTTCATACAGAAGGAGTGTCTTTGTGCACGCATAGTATGTATAAAAACGCTTCTTCTGTGATGAAAATGGTACTATTTACGATACCAATTAAGTGGACAGTCTCATGTGTCAGAAAATACCAATTAGAACTTCAAAAATTAATCTTTGGATGCGCTGTATTTTGAAATTCAAAGACTGGTCTGTACATTAGATGCAGCTCATTTTATAACTCAAATAAGACTATGGATTCTTATTTTTTACCGAAATTCTTTTTATAGTTTACATGAAGACTTTCTTTTAACGAATAATATGATATCATATCAGTTAAAGTTTCTTGAAGATAAAGTTATCAAACTCAATGATATTTTGTATAATGAATCTATATTCTTTTATTTTATGGAGGTACAAGAATCTTTTCTACCCTCATTTCTCTCCTGGACCCTCCTGGTATTTTCTTATTGTGAACGCCAACGAGTATGATGCTGTTTGGTAAAACTTAACCCTTAAATGCAGGCGCTTACTCATTTATGATGCATGTACCAAGCTTGTTCATAGAAAGTTCATGGTGTATTGACTTATTTTTGAAGAATTTTGTAAGAAGTTTGACTGAAATTTAGCTATTTATGTTCCCCGAAATAAATTTAGGACTTTTAGCCCCCCCCCCATCCCTTTCGAAGCAGGTTCTCTAGTAATTATTATGTCGGGCGCTAATTTAAGCATTTACTGTGTGCAAATAAATGTATTAAATGTTTTGTTGTTTGTTTAGTTTCTAGATCAGCGTGGTGTGAAAGCTGTGTTAGAATTCTATATGTCTGCAGAGAACTTTGAAGAAGATGTCCAAATAAAACTTGAAAGTGGAGACTATGAAATGGAAGAAGCTGTCAGTGATGCTATGCATATTTATGAAAGGTAAGGAGAATATTGGAATGAAACTTTAGGAACCAACTTAGGATTTTGTTGTGCGATTTTGTATTATTATTCATACTCTAGAATACGAGAGTAGCCTTAGGGACCGTCTCAAAAATTCGCTTCAAATTCGCTTAGCAATTCGCTTCATTTTCATCTTAGATGAAGTGTT
>JAUCNQ010112579.1:0-19804 GCA_032352715.1 Bougainvillia muscus | reverse complement strand
AAAGTATTATAAGGACACTATGAACACTTTCTTCGTAACTTTAACCCATCTTGAGATATTTTACATCAAAGTTGCACTTAAAATAGTAAAAAAACATTTAAATTGACCATTCTGTGCAACTTAGGCATAAAATATCTCAAGGTGGGTTAAAGTTACGAAGAAAGTGTTCATAGTGTCCTTATTATACTTTTTTGAGGGCTTTCTAATGAGTCTAGTCTAATCATGGGTGTTTTGTCGTTTTGGACTTGCTGCCTTAATAGATAACAGTTACATTGTCTAAAAATAGTTGACAATAAAAAGATTTTCAAATTAACATTAGGACCAATATACATATTATATGTTCGTACGATAAAATAAAGAAAGACCTACCGTAGTCCTTTAACAGAGGGGAAAGCTCTTTCCACACTTTCATAAATTTCCTAACCAATTTATTGACCTCCTTTTGAACGGCTATATAAAACAAAGGTAATTCTATGTTATACCGACGCGCATATTAAGCTATCATGTTTTTGTTTAAGTGGAATTACAAGGATTAGTTGTTGAAGTGAAAACGTTTTGTAGCACGTTTTTTGGCTTTATTCGAGCATTATTGATACATAATAAAATGTGAGTGAAAACTTTTTGTAGCACGTTTCTCGCTTTATGCGAGCATTATAGAGGCACAATAAAATATGAAGTGTAACTTTAATTATTAGAATTTATAGTATGCAACAAAATGAAAACACTGTACAAAAACAACATTTCTAATCGGCTGAGCTTTGGGTCAAAAACTGAGCAACTCCTTAGCAACCAGCCAGGCTGAAATGCACATAAAGGTAAGCAACTAAAGCTGAATCCTGGATAACAAGATATACAACTCATATACAATTGACGACATTGATAGAAAGTGCATCGGTAGCGAGGGTTTACACATCTCTGTATCTTGTTTATACTTTAGACACATATCACAAAATAAGAATAACTTAAATTCCTTAGCAACTTGAAATTTCCATTTTGCATTAGCAACTCCAAGCTGAAACCAAGAACGTTATAAAAAAAACGTGTAACAGATGGAAACACACAAATTGTATGACAATCATAGTTATTATTCTCATCACAAAAGCATGTACAAAGGTACTTTTTCTAAATACAAATTGATACAAATGCATATATTTTTAATGCAGAATTTATAATACCTTTCTCTTGAATCTCTTGAACAGCATCTTTAATAGTCATCTCAAGAGCTGTTTCTCTGTCTAATCTATAGTTAAATTTTGTGAATAGTAATTTCTGTAGCTGTATTATGAAAGGTAACTCCTTCATAATTTGAAAAATTCGTTCCTAAAAATTAATAAGTCAGTTTGTCATTTCACATGTGAAAGTTAGGAAACATACTCGCACGACTGTAATGTATACAGCACAGAAACTTTTGGCACTCACGTAGAGAATGTGTTTTTGTCCGTTTTTTAATTCACTACTTCTCCTCCGTGACATCACTAGCCACTACTAGGGGAGAAGTTGCATCAAGCACTCTCAAGTTGGTAATCCGTATCTTGAGCTTTAACAACCCTCTGACAACCCTATGACTCTGAAACATGGCAATCACCACTTTACATAGAAACAGATTGACCGCAGTACTTCCAGGGACGTGGCGCTGAGAAGATCCTTGGTCTGGATTCGAACCGGGCACCTCTTGATTATAAGCTCAATGTGTTACCACTGTGCCACTATCACATTTATGTATTTTGCATTAGAAGTATCGAGGTCCAAATTCACACCAACTTCACCCTACTGGCTGAGCAGAGTACTAACCAACTGCCGTAAACCAGCATTAGTCAATACAGACGTTGGTGTAAGTTCGATCCTCACTACTTTCAATAAATAACAACAATGACATTAGAAACAATATTTAATTAAAATACTTGAGCAGTTATATTCCTTTTAGCAGTGCCCTAATTCTAATAATTATGAAACCAGAAAAAATAAAATGGAAAGACTTGTTAATTGCATATCAGTTAAGAAGATAAGGAACCATCCACAAAATTTCTATGGAAATTCGCATCAACTTCCATTCAGAAGAAGTGTCTTTGAGCATACTTCAGTGATGAAAATGGTGTGGTTTATGAAACAACTTTTATGGACAGTTCTTAATAAAGATATCAATTTTAACTTACCTTTTGTAGAAAGAGGAAGAGTAGCTTCAAGGATTTTCCTTGTGTTATAACTGTTTTCTCTTGAACACGAAGTTTAAAATCTTCTAAAGTAACAGCTTCTTTGTGATCCCAAAATTGAGAACAATGCATTACATCTATATTACGAAATACAGGAATTTCAACTGGATCTAACTCATATAGTCTCCTCATTTCTTTATTAGACCCGATACGAGTATCACTCATTAATTTCTTTTGAGCTTCCCGAAGTTCAACACGAAGAATCTAAAATGAATATAATACTAAATTTGCAGTGAATGATGTTGTACTGGAGTTTTACTCCAGATTTCAGCAGGTTGTTTAGTAAAATCTTTTAAGTAAAGCATCAATTTTTATGCAGTGTTGATTAGGTATTAGCTATAGGAATCCAAGTAGTTAATTTCGTTTATGCGCCCATCCAACGTGCTATCGATCTTGAGCATTGTATTTTTAAACAAACATAGTTTAAATATATGGATTCCTGCCCGTCAAGTTAACATAAATTGAAATTTCAATTAGGAGCTTTGTCAGAAAGGAAGTTATAGCAAATAAAAAATCAAAAAATTATTATGAGTTTGACCGCAAAAATGTTTGGAGGGGTAACTTTTGCCTATTATTCCCATTAATTTTCGCACGGACGAAGTATTCGTATGCACAATGAAATTTCCACTGGCTGAAAGTTAAAAGGAATCAAACGAATTGAAAAAGATAATTTTAAAGGAATTTTTAAGGAAGGATTTATTGCACGATTGATGAAAACACAAAAATGATTTGATACGAAACAAGAACAACAACTATGGAACACTGCTACAAAGGATAACTCACGACTCACCTTAATAAATGATTCAATGTAGTGCTGGTGGAAAAATGTTTCATATCGATCCCTACCAGTTTTCTGGGAAAGATCGAATCTTTCATTGTTAGCTAAATTGTAAGATTAAAGAATTAAAACATTAAATGAACTATCCAATTTGTTCTTTACGGAACATGGTTCAATTAATTCGAATAAAACTAGATTTGTTAGGGCTTTTTTTATATAAACAATGCCCTTAATAAACTGTTCGGATGCTGCCCTCATATTCTAGATTAGACTCCATTATGTTAATTATATTAACGATTTATATTAGATTACGTTGATGTAATCAGATTGGAAAGTCATAATTATCAAATGATGCACCTTCTTCATATGCAAAATTTAGTTTCAACTGGCACTGCATAAAAAGTTGTGATATCCTTTAATGACATTATCAATTATCTGGCGTTTTTGAAGTGAATAATTGAGAGCAAATAAAATCCTAGTTAGGAATGCTAAAAGATGTTTCGTAGGCGAACTGTAACTAATGGTCGTTAGCTTTCTAAAGGGTAATGATCATTTCATAACTTTTTTTCTAGACCCATGCTTTAACCTAGTCAAAGCAATAAAACGGAGAACACTTAATTTGTAATAGTTTAACCAATGATCGTTAGCCTTTTGAAGGTTCCTTCTAAAGGCTACCAATCGTTTGTTAATTGTTAATAAATATTTAATTTTAATCTTCATCGTGGTGCTCGGACTAGTTTTGAATTCACCATTGTTGTGTTAAACTTACGTGTTCTTGCAGCTACTTGCTGAATATGTTTGATGAATAAATGCATAATAATAATGGTGTCTTCATTACTGTAAGCAAGTGTACGTGAAAGTATTGCCATATCATGTTGTAAATGTTGAAGCACGAAATTTTTGATGTCATTCAAATTCTGTAGTGGAGTTGTAATTAAATTGTTGATTGCCTAAAATGTAAAATGTAATATTTAATACTTGCTTGTAGTAAAATGTGAATTGAATTTGTGAGTATGAATTGTGTTTGAATTCAGATACAAAAAACAGAATTAATTTAAACAAACGCGCCTCTCACACACAATTCAGATATAAGAAAACGAATTTAATCTAATAAAACGGGTCTCTCACACACAATTCAGACATAAGAAAACGAATTTAATCTAAATAAACGGGTCTCTCACACACAATTCAGACATAAGAAAACGAATTTAATCTAAATAAACGGGTCTCTCACACACAGTTCAGACATAAGAAAACGAATTTAATCTAAATAAACGGGTCTCTCACACACTATTCAGACATAAGAAAACGAATTTAATCTAATCACACACAATTCAGACATAAGAAAAGGAATTTAATTTAAATAAAAGTCTCTCTCACACACAATTGTTAAGATATTCTTATTAGCATGTTCGATTGAGTTTTTATAAATTATTATTATTATTATTTATACAGGATGGCCACTTCAGTGTTGAGACACTGTGGGTCCTGTTTCGGGTCCTGGTTCTATTTAAAGCTCCCATTTGAGCTACGGACAGCAGCGGATTGAATCCACAAAGATGTCATTGGAATTCGACACCTCGGTCAAACACACGCTACATAAAAATCGGAACATTCAGATTAACATTCTTGTGACGTTAGCATACAAATTCGACATATTTAAGTTTAACAATAATACCTGCAAATGTCTTTCCTTGACTCCAAGTAACATTGACAGATGAACGAGAATTCTTTGCAGAGTAGTGGATAACGGAGTTAGCCTTCTTTCAGGAATGGCATTAATTGGACGATCAGCGACTGCACCAAGACAATATCCACGTTGTGTCAAATCTCTGTAAGAGAACATCCAACAAGTTTGCAGGGTAATCCGAAGCAATTTTCATTCAGGAGAAGTGTTTTTGTGCAATAAGTATGCTACACAATAACACTTTTCTTTGAATGAAAATGTTAAAATTAACAATTATGAATTTTGTCAAATTTCTATAAAAACGATTCTAAAAAAGAATAAACTAGCTACGATATGCTACTCAACGCCACGAAGGCTGTTTTTAGCATTAACAGGAGGGTATTAGTAGTCCTACATTTTTTCGGACAAAATTGGTAGAAAATACGTCGACGAAAAATATGGCAATATTTGTGTGTCTTATGATGCCGTCCTTGGCCTGGTATTAGCCAATGAAGTTTCTGAGACAGGCTTATTGTTGCGATTTCCTTGCTTTATAATATCGTTTTAACACATCTAAAAGTAGCAAATTCTATTCCGTTAATTGCGAATCATTATGATGATCTGGAAATTTTTTTAATAAAATCCAATTAATTACATGCGATTAATACAAGAAAAAAACGCAAAACAGGAGGTTAATTTAATTTTCATAATACTTTTGCACGGTTAAAATAAATAATGAATCGAATCCTTTGATTTAGAATTATCAAGCGTCTTAAGATCACCCAATTTCTGCACTGTCTGCATGTACTGTAAAGGCAGGTCACGTACACAAATAAAATTACTGTGAAAAGAAGCATTTTTATTACCCCCGAAAATGATATTTTCTACAAGACTAACTCGAATGAAAACTATGAAATGGAAAGTTAACCGCGCGAACATTTTATGTTGCCTTCATGGCGTTGAGTAATCTATTTTTCTTTTTTATCCCTACAATCATGTGCATTAATTATGAGACTAGTATTCGAAATATAGCGATTCCTGAGCCACAAGTGTAAGTTCTTTGTTCTAAATGACTCAAGACACGTTTTTTTTCAGCTTGATGATTTGCACACGATTGTAGGAGGCATACAATGATTGCGGACGTGATGGCGGACGGATATTATAGAGCTGACCATTCATATATTTCTCATTCATAAAGAAAAGAATAGTAAGTAAAGTAAGACGCATCCTCCACATACTTGTCCATTGTTCTTAAAAACGCTTCACTGTTTATATAACCGGCTAATCTACAGATGGGTGTTACCATACTATTAGAATACTAGTCAATATGAATAAATCATGGTTTTAAATTGTAGATTTGAGGCTTTACTCTGATACAGTATGACATATGATAAATTCGCATCTGATAGCTTATTGTACTTTAAATTTAATTCGTAATACATATTGGCTGACTACTCCTTCAATATAAATTTCTCGTCGGGAACAATCTATACCTACTTTAGGAACCGTTCACATAATTCTTATCACAAATCATACGATTTTCATCAGAGAAGAAGTGTCTTTATGCATATTAAATATTAACAAATCCACTCCTTCTCTATGAAGTTTGATACGAATTTCCATACGAATGTTGTGGACAGTTCTGTACCTACGTGCTGAATCAATGCTAAATCATATACTCAGTGGTTCAAAATTAATATGGTAAAAACCTAATTTATTACAGAACAACGAAAGTGTTTCTTAGCATACCGGTTTTGAATGAGCGCATTTCCAGCATCAAGCTGGTGGTTTAAACCACCAATAGGGGAATCACATTCAGGGCAAACGTATCGTTGATAAGCACGACCACACTACAAACGAAAAAAGAACATGAATGCAGTTTAGATCAAACTTTCATTTAAAGTAACTGTCTTTGTACAAAACTCGTTCGCAAAAAGACACTTCTTCAGAGAAGAATATGATACAGATTTTCATACCACATCTCTGAGCGATGTGGATAAAGGATGTGGATAAAAATCAAAGGAAAAACATTCTTCTCATTTATTACATCTGACTGCAATTCTATTCCGATTTCTTTTAAGCATCTGATTAACGTACATATAAGTTGCAAGTGAAAAATTACAAAGAATACCTTCAGGAGTGGAGGCAGGTGTATCTAGAACAGATACTTCTATTTTGTTAAATTCCGAAACATTTGAATTTGTGAAATTGAATCAAATTGGTTAAAAAAAACTTAAAACATTTATAATTCAGAACTTTTTCAGGAATTTTGGAATCTACCATATTGTTCATGCAATAAGGTACAAAATGTTTTGTCCAGGTTCTTGCAATATTAATTCTTACACCCTGTAAAGTGAATAGAAATGTTTGGTACTAACTCTACAAATATAAATCAGTGAACAATAAAAGCAAACATTAGTCAAAGGTATAATAAAGGACTAGTTAAAAATTTCGCTTTAGAAATTCGCTTTACACATGTCAATTTTCATCCCAGCTGAAGTGTTATGGTACATACTAAGTATGCACATTACAATTCGACTGAGATTTATGAAGCGAATTAAAGCGAATTTTTAAGACGAACCCTTACCTCAGTGATCACATAAACATGACCTCGTGGACACTCTAAAATAAGAAATATGAATAAGCTTGCATTAAAAACATTTATAATGGCACTCCAAACAAATGAGAAAAAAACAGAACAAAGTCAAATCAGAGAACCGTATTTTTAAGGTTCGATTTTCGCTTGAAATTAAAGACAAATAAATGATAATATCACAAATCGTATCTTTTTCATCGCAGAAGTTTTTTTGTGCATACTTAGTACTTCTTCTTCTGTAAAAAAAATGATACGAATTTCCATACAAATTTGGAAGGTCTCTAACTGAACATGTATGTGGGATGTATTTTACCTACCACTTTTCACCAATAATATTGTATAATTAAGACATTTAACTTAACTTACTGTGTGGAACCCAACCAGTGCCATCAGCTGGTCTTGCATTCATTACTTCAGAGAAATAATCACTTGGCATTGTCGGCAAAAACCAATCCTAATAGGAAAATTTAACTCCAGTTATGATTCCAAATAACCTGATAATGAAAAACCTAGTTGGGAGAGTGTTGCATTGGAATCAGTGTAAAAAGACTTGCATATCTCGAACATTAATTTTCGCGACCAATGAGAAATAATTCTCAAACATCAAATTGCACAAATCATCGAGTTTGTGATCATAAACAATTAAAAATTATACACTAGACCAGAGCATTGTATTGTGTGAATTTGCAGATATTAAAATAGATTTATTATCAATTTCACAACTTGTATATCCGTCTTGGAGGGGAGGAAAACTACCAATTTGTGTGGTCTATTGAGCACCTTTAGTTATGATAGGCAGAACAGCAAAAAGTTTGTCTCAAATGATTAGATTACTGATAAATGTTATCCCTATCTTAGGGTCGGTCTCCTAAGCGCTGTTATTAAGTAAACAATCATACATTTTTTGGAGAGGATTCACAAGTCAAACATAAGTCAAACACAAAAAATAATTAGATTAACAAAGCAACGAGGCAATGCATTACTTTTCAAAGTCAATATGTAAATTTTGCTAGGGATTACACTCCCCTAAAGACGGAACAAAATGCTCTAACGACAATCTAATAATAATTGAGACATTTGAGAATAAGTAAGAAGATCATGATCACCGCAAAATCTTGATAGCCTACTAAATTTAATTCCTGCACATGAAATTAGAGCAACTGCTCTATCTTCATCTGCTCAGAAGAGTTTCATTATTTTTAACAATATCTACAAAGATACTTCTTCTGAAAAAAAAATGATGTAATCTCTCATACGAATCTTGTGAACATTTGATCTCAGTGGTCACATTGAAACGTGTGTTTGGTCATTACCTGAACAGTATTTGGTTCATTCATCAAAGATGAATAAACTTGAAGGCTGTTACAATTTTGTGAATTCAAAGTCAGCATGTAATGCATGAGAATCTCTTGTATGTTTGTGTTAGTAGTTACTTCACAAATCTGTGTTACTTCTCTTAGCGGTTGCTATATAAAAGAAAGTAAAAGTATTAGGGACTGTCCACAACATCCGTATGGAAATACGTATAAATTAACATTGAGAAGAAGTGTGATACAAACTTTGTGGTTTAATATCTTTTAGAATATCAAGATAATCATAAGTAGTTTTGAGAAGGAAAAAATATTTCTGCCGATGTGACATGATCTTGACTTTCAATTGTTAATATAGTGTAATCATGCATAATTATATAAGTTAATTCGAGCAAAAAGTTTGATTATTATAAGGAAATCGAGAAGCATATCGTTTTTTTTTATGAAAACTAGATGTTATGTTTCTTTTCTAATATTTGCAAATCTTGAATCTATTGTCCAACATAATGGCGGAGATGTTAATCATGCTTTCAAGAATATTACATAAACAAGCGCCTTTAAAAACACCCACCAAAAAAGAAGCACTATCTAGAAAAAGTCCATGGATAACAAACAAAGGAAATAAGACATCTCATGTATAAACGAGATAATTAGATATGAGTTTTGTGGTCGGCCCCTTATGCAAATAGTAAGTATTTACAGCCACCATTAGTGTAAGAAGTTAAATCAGTTGGGATATCAATGCAATGCTTAAAATCGGTAAAAGAATATAATTTAAATTCTTTAAAGGTTAAATAAACACTTACTTGAAATTTTGGCACGTCTAACAAAAATAAAGCCAACTAAAAGAAAAGACATGTCAAAGGATATTAGCAGTTAGTTAAACCCATAGTAGTACTGTCATACTGTGGTACTGTTTTAATTACTAATTATTATTTGCCTTATCGGCTTAATCACTGTGTTAGCAGTAATGACTAAACAACCTTCAGAAAATAGGTTTGACAACAGGGTACTTTACAGAATGACAGTTTAGATTACTAAAAAAAGCCTCTTTTTATAAAGTCTTTTGGTGTCATCATGACTGAATGTGATATTGATAGGGTTTTTATTTAACTATAAAAAACTGTTGATTTGAAAACGGAATAGTCAAGACGGGACATAAAAAACAAACAAACCTGAGTATTCAATTTCCTCTACGGTTGAATACTAACCTTATCTCATTATGAAGGTTTTGCATAAGTTGAAGAGGGGAAACATACCTGTTCTTCAGTGTTTTTCAATCGCAATAAGGTTAACTTTATCATGGAAGATGAATTGTTCTGCAATAAGAAATATTAGGAAGTTTCAAATGAACATGAACCAACTTTTCGACTAAATAAATCTGTTAGTATACAGATAAGTGGCCTTTTTCTAAATGTAACCATGATTACCTTTCCTTTCTTTAGAGTACGGATTTTTTCCATTTCCGAATTTTTTTCCCGGAAAACAGAGCTTTCGCCAGAAAATTTTCTGGAAAGGATTTCCCTCCCCAGAAATCCGGTTTAATATGTGAAAGTGGTTGAAGACATATAAGATCGATAACTCCATCTGATTACATGGTTTTTACCGTGAAAAGATAAAAAGCCCCCCCCCCCAAGCTTTAAGAGTGTCAAAAAGCCCAGGTTAAATAGGATTAAAGGGTAAACCCAGCCATGCAAGAATAAGGTTCGTTCTTGACGGATTTTATGCAAACTTGGTATAAGTGGAACATTTGCTAACTGAAACTTTTTTTAACTTAAAACCGAAATTCTTTTGTAATTAAATATTTCTCTAATGCTGAAATTTTTAAAGTCTCGCCTAGCTCTCCTTTGGGAACTTCAGATCATGTTGTTGTATCTGCCAATTTGTCATTACATTGTAAAGCTGCTCAAGAATCAGCATTACACCTAACTCTCTTCAGCTACAATCGGGGTAACTTGGACAGCTTTCGGGATTGCATTTGCGATGTTCCTTGGGGGAGAGGTCTTTAAGAAAAAGGCAGAAAATTGTTTCATCTCGGTTGCAGGTTGGTATCGATGCCTTTTTACCATCTAAAAGCTGCTATTTACAATTGCTCGCAACCAGTGTGAGGCTGTAATAAAGGAAGCCAAATCTGCCTACCAAGACAGAGTTTATGATCGAATTGCAGATCAGAAAATTGTCTCCTGTGACTTTTGGCGCATCTTTAAGAGGGTCAGAAGTCACCTCTCTTCAATGGACCTGAAGTGTTAATTTTTTGCCAAAGGCAAAGCTGAGCTCTTTGCCAAACAATTTAGTTCCAACTCCACCATTGATGATGCAAGGTATCCTCTCCCTGTTTTCCTAACAAGAAGAGATAGCTTAATTGACGATTGCGGTATTACTCCTTCTAAGGTGACTGCTATCATTGATGGGCTTGATCCATTCAAAGCTACTGGTCAAAACGGTATCCCTGTTATTGTGCTTCAAAAATGGTTGTCCTGAACTTGCTCCTGTTCTTTCCAAACTTTTACCAAAAATCTTTCCTCAACAGTACATTGGTTAAGCATCTCGTCTCTGCTAACCCGTTCTCTGACTTCCAATGTGGTTTTCCATCTGGAAGATCAACAGCTGACCTCATCACAGTTATTTCCGAACTTGTCCAAAGGCTTTGAATGTGGTGAAACACAGGCTATTGCATTGGATACATCCAAGGAATGTGACAAGATATAAAACGCAGGCCCCCTAAAAAATCGTTGTACCTATAGTCTTTCTGGACGTATCACGTTATCTCCTTGTTTCTCAGTAATCGAAAAATATGAGTAGTTTTAAATGCTCAACCATCAACTACTTTAATGGGATTAATTTTTTCGCGAGGATTAAATTTCGCCAATTTTGGACATTTTTACGAAATTAAGTCGCCGCAAAATATTAGAAATTGGCTTATTCGCGATAATAAATCCTTGCGAAATTATTGAAAAGAGGCCATTTGCAAAATTAAATCTAAATAATTAAAATTTAAATATAAACACCAGAAGAAAAAAATATCACCATTTTCCGTAATGTCACTTCTTGTGAATTCCGCCCCCCTGCATAACTTTTCAACAACAAACGGCATGACGATGAAACTTTGCGCAATTTGTATCTATCACCTTGTGAACAAAACGACGTCATTATTTTTCTGATGACATCATTACTTTTTATGACGTCAGCATATATTATTTCCGCGGATAATTTCCTTTTAACAGGTGGCAATATCCCAATTATGTTAAAACTCATTATTATGTTCGTTATCGGCTTAAAATTTGTGCAAAAAATGATATATAACAATACATATTTAAAAATAAATAGAAATTCGCTAATTTTTTTCTTTACCACCTGTTGACAAATAAGTCACTTCTTCCGTGCCACAAAAAAATATCGAATAAATTTTTTACCATATTCTTTCATTTAAAATTTGGGGAAAAGTCACAAAATTTGAGGCGAAAATACCAAACTGTTCAGAAGTTACATATAAAAATGTGATAGGGGGGATGGGGGCGGGGGGGGGGGGCGGAATCCCCCAGGGCTAATAGGGTTAATCAAAAGTAACAAGTGAAGATGACGAATATCAGACTCCGAATGGGAGTGTGCATATAAACTTGAATGAATGCAGTTGGTGCATTCATTGTTGTATATAAATACCTTAGTATTTGTAAACGATTAAAGAAAAAGTAGCCTGTCCGTAAGTAATGGCTCTAGAGAAAAAGATATAATCCTGAAATTTTTATTTTATGTTTATTATTGCTATCCGTTCGCGAAAATAAATCCTCGTGAAATATAACAAAAATATATCCTCGCGATTTTTTGAGCTAGCAAAAGCTTTTGAGCTTGGTCTTGATTTACCATTCAATTCCTATTTTAGGCATCACTTTCTCTTTCTTTCTTGCTGGAGATGTTACATTGTATCCATTGCTAAATTGGCCTGGATGAAGGTTGGGTCTCTCATTCGCTCAAATAATTACCTCACCCCATAAAGCATTTTTTATCTATATACATCTACAATTCGTCCTTGCATTGTCGTTGTCATGTCTGGGCTGGATCTCCAGCGGATTGTCTCCCTTATTAGACGGCTTTCAGTGAAGAATCGGCAATGTTATAGGCGAGGAATTCTCTTCTAAATTAGATACTCTTTCTCACCGGCGTGATGTTGCCTCTTTGTCTATTTTCTAGAAGTACTTTCATAGTCGTTGCTCTGATGAGCTTTGTTTACTTGTTCTACATCTCAAAACATTCCAACGAGTTACAAGATTCTCACAAAGTGTACACTGGTTCACTGTCAAGTTGCCAAAGTATAATTAAGACCTATAAAGTAACAGCTTCTTTCCACGCACATCATCATTGTGGAATTCTCATCTTTTTTGCTTTCCAGCCTTGTATGATATGCAGAAATTCAAAACCTACATAAATAGTTATCCTCTTTCATAACTTTTTCATTCTTATGTAGCTCATTACCCATTAGTGGTCTTCGCATTTATTTTGAGCACTCAATTTAAAAAAAGAAGAAGCAAATTTCGTTGATTCTCTCAGGGTTCCACTTATCGGGAGTCAATATAAAAAACAACAATACCAAGTATTGTTTTCCTTGTCTGATCAGACTAAAAACTTAAAGTATAGCAGTTTGGCCTGCTAAAGAAAACACAAAAATGTGTCCCTATTGTTGATGACTTAGATGCTTCAAACCCCACACTGAATACACTAAAAACAAGTTACAGAACTAACCATACATTACACTCCACAGAAAACATACACTGACTAAACAAAAAACAACCAACATCAAAAACTAAATAACAATAACAAAAAATCTCCTTCAAACAGAGAAAAAATAAAACATGTTTGCTATAATGCCACAATAAGGTGGCTTGAACACTCACGTAATTGCACTCACTAGATCGAATATACTTAAGACTACACATTGTGTGAATAGCACAGCATAAAGGACCATCCACAAATTTATTACGGAAATATGTACCAATTTTCATTCAGAAGAAGTGTCTAAAATGGTACGATTAGCGATACGAATTTCCTCCCAGTGTAGTTAAGGTTGCGGGCTATTCCTTGCATGGCGGGATAAAGTTAAATAGTGAAATTGTTTCTGCTTCTTAGATAGAGATTTCACTTCACATTACCGAAACATGTTTAATGATCTTCCCACAATATAATAAGGGCTGAAGAAAGGTGGACAACCTGCAAACATAAATTACAAAATAACAATCATATACCAAATTATTTCCAATGCCATGTAAGACCATAGCTGGAATTATTTTAAACCCCTTGATTTGACTTTTCTTTGATATGGCACGGTTATAGGCTCGGCATGTTGGCAAACTGCTCATTCAGTGAGAAAATGTTATGATTTACCAAGTAAAATCAGAGTATAACGTGTTTCAGTTTAAACTTTTAAACATTTCCCCCATCTGCAAAACTTTGAGGGGTCATGATTTGCCTAAGACACGACTGCTAAAACATTCCTTACATGGGTTGCTTTTCAAATCTTGCATAAAAAAACATAGGCTTGCTTTTCAAATCTTGCATAAAAAACATAGGCTACTAAAGCTTGAAAGCTTCAAAGGCGGTGATCTTTCTATCGCATTATTTAGGCAGGTGACGGATTTTTCATCGGGCAGTGTGAACACAAAAGGGATGAAATTTTAAGTTTGTCGTTTAAAATTTAAGCCATGGTAAAAACGATAGAAATCAAAGGCAGCTTAATTTTTATCTTAAGCGACAGAAGAGCTCTTCATAGCTTAAATTTTTTGATCTTACATCATATTTTTAAATAGAAGTTTTAATATAAAAAGTTTGTGTAGCAAATACTTTTTACGATAAGAAGAGGTGAACACGTTGAGTGTAGATAATTTTAAAAAGCGACAAGTAAAGCGTCAGTGTGAATGGTAGGACGAAGAACATATGCGATGTCATAAGCGTTGGAATTTTAGCTGTATCACTAACTCAAGCGATAGGGGGACATCGTTTTCGGTGTGAACCAAGCTTAACCATCTTTAACAACGTCCTAGTGGGAGGTACCCAAGGTCTATCAAAACTCTTGAACTGCTATAAATTGTAACATACCTTCAGGAACGCTGAAAATTCTTTATTAGTAGCTTTTTGCATCAGCAGTTCTGTTAATGTTTCTCTTGTTCGCTGATACTCTATGCCATAGAGAAGATATTTGTCTGACTCAATTGGTGACGCCTAATAATATAAACAGATGGGACTTGTTCTTTGTGAAATAAATAGTTTTTAAGAGAGATAGGTAATTAAATTAATGGATGTCTTATATCAGTAGATTTAGGACATGATTACAAAAGATTTTACACATCTAACGCATTACGTGCTGAATATCGCAAAAAGGATTACAATTTATACCCACGCTTCCTTCAATCTGACCATACATAAGTAAAACGTTCTGCAGAATTTTTTTACCTTTTCGTCACTATTCATTCCCAACATCAACCATTTATAACCTGATCTTTCAGTAATCTTCTGTAAGTCTCTGTTTCCATGTTTACGTATAATTTGACGGAGGAGAAACATATGTCCCTCAGTATTTCTAGCATTTATATTTAGCTTCATCAAAAGTGCGAAAACCTTTTGCAATTCGTCGTCCAACTTTTTATCCGTATTTTCATATTCTTTCAAGTATCTTTCACAGAGAAACTCGGCTGCACCAGAGATACTTAGACGTAACAATGCGACATTTTTTAATGACTCAAAAGTTATTTCTGTGTTTATATCAAGTAATGCAAAATAGTCTGATGCATTTCTAAGTACGTTCATTGTTTGATGTACATAAAGATAATTCAACTCAGATGACTTAAGAACGGATGTTGCAGCAGCCATATGGTCCTAAGTAAAGCGAAAGTATAACAGTCAATGACCTCACTATACGAACTCCATTAGAACTAAGCAGTATTTACAATAATTTACACTTGAAAAGGTGTGACACTTGTAAGAAATGTAACAAAAGTTTACGAAAAGCTTCGCACCAATTTTGTTTTAATGTTTTTCTTTTTGTTTGTTTTTTGTCGCATTTTCACTACTTCTCCTCAGCGACACCACTAGCCACTACTAGGGGAGAAGTTACATCAAGCCCTCTCAAGTTGGTAATCCATTTCTGAGCTTTTAACAACCCTACGACTCCAACCATATGACTCTGAAACATGACAATTACCACTTTACAGAGGGTGTTGACCACAGTACTTCCAGCGACGTGGCACTGAGAAGACCCTTGACCTGGATTCCAAGTGGAGATCCACAATTATAAGCTCAATGTGTTACCACTGTGCCACTACCGCATATTTACATATTTTTAAGATAATTTAATTTTACATGAATTGGCGTTCACAATTACAGTTGAAATATAATATTTTATTTCTTAGATAAGCAAAGAAGCATATAGCATAATAAGAAGCCGGTTCATAATTCGTGTTAAGCGTATCTGTGCATACCCCGCTCTCTGGTTAAATATGCTCATATAATTCCTAAGTCTGCACATATATCTCTTTTCAAGATATATTAGAGTTTTTCATGTTCATAAATTATAGGATTTTTGTCAACAAAAGCAACCCTCAAAATGAACGATCAGAACAATCAAAACGCAAGAAGAATTTAAGTTAACAGAGTTAGGATAAAACAACAGAATTTACCTCGTAGCAATGTATAAACAACTTGCAAATATTCCATTTATCTCTATCACTTGTAGCTAACTTCAGATTTTCATATAAACAGTGGTCAATATATACCATAACTTCGTCCTCTCTACAAGATAACAAACAGAAATTTCATTGTCACATACAAAGGAAACAATTTTTTTTAGTTTTACAGATTTTGCAGAGAATCTTTAAATGGATGTGTGTATAGTATTTCTACAGACAGTAATAGGCATGCTAATTGGACACTGCCCCTTGAATTATGATGGTGAAAGTGTCACTCATTGTAAAAGAGTCCTATTATACGTTTCCAAAGAAAACTAGATATCTTTAGGGCTCTTATACATAATTTTTTTTACTTATTCAACTGATCTGACGATACCCTACTTTTTTAGATTTGACCTTGGTATACATGCAAATTATAGCACACATAACTAAAATATATAGATGTTTGTTTACCTCTTTAATAACTGCTGCAGAATAAATGAACGTATAATTGGCGTTGGATCAAGAGCGTAATCTTTTACAGGTGAGAACTGCTTTGTATGACCATCTTTTACATAAAGTGCATATCCCATAATTCGTTTTAAGACTTCTTGTTTAATATCTTTAAAGTCATTACGAGTAAAACAAAACTCTGTTACCAATTCAACGAAGAAAGTCAAACATCTTCGTTTAAAATCGCCGTCAACATATGTGTGATACCTTTAAACAAAGATTTGTTAATCCAGGGGAGCGTCAACAGGATTCTAGTTTTTTTGTGCAGCCGTTCGATCGGATACAGTTGTATGCACAATGACACATTATCAGAATAAGAATGAAACGATTTGTGAATCGAATTCAACCAAATTTATGCAGCGCTGCAAATAACGGCCGTTGATCAGTAAGTATCGGTCATTGTCCGGAAGAAATTTCCGAATCAACCCTTTCTGTATCCGAGTTTATAAACACAACTTAAGATATCATTTGTATTTATTCTTAATTAAAAAAAGTTGCTTAATATTAGTGTTGACTAGTATATGCGTTGAAGCAATCCAAATAGACTAAATGCTTTCGGGGCATCTTGCCCTTAATTCTTGCTATGCTCCAAAAGGAAAATCACTAGACAATATAAAATCCTTAATTGCGGCACTGTTAAGAGACGAACCTTAACAATAACAGTTTCAAATCAACTTATAGTAGCACCCAAATGTTTAATATGCATAGTTTATATAAACAAACATGAAGACACAAATTGTATGTACTACTACCCTGGGAGTTATTAGCACACTGTGCGAAAAAGCATGTTATCCTATTGGACAATCTTCTTGCCATGCTTGATCCACTGATGTTGTGTAACAGGATACCATAATAGTAGTGGCATAGCTTAGCGTTTTAAATACCATATAACAATACAATATGCACTATGACGAATCGCGAATATGAGCAAAGAATAAGATAACGATTCTATGAAATAGCTAGTGTGAAAACAGACTTCTGAAAAGCAGGAGTACAACGATACAACAGATTTTACATACTCAGCGTCCTCGTATGTAGGTAAAGTTTCTTCTGGAATAGCAGCCTCACATATTGGACATTTCTTTGATTCAAGCACAGATGGTATGATGCAATCCATGCAGCATGTGTGGGAACAGGGAAATGTTACAGGTCTTATTAATTCTGCATTACACACAGCACAGTCCGGTTCGCTATAAAAAAAGTAAGATATATTACACATAGAAATTAATGATAGTATTATCAAAACAGGTCAGTTTCTAATTAGATGTGGGTGACCATAAAGAATCTCAATCATATTTGCCTCAGTTTGATCTAATAGTTGATGGTAAGTAACAAAAAATACGGCGTATAAATAAAAACATAATAAATTAAAACAATATTAAGATAGCAACCAACATAAGTAACACACTATCAGTGTTAGCCTGTATCACCAGATTCGACAAAGCTTGTATGACTCCATTGCAGGAGGTTCTACTTGATATTATACGAATTGGAAAACATAATTTCGGAATGATTTTCAAAAACGTGGAAATTCACATTACCGCAGAAAAGGTTCATGACTGATAATCAACATGTTCATAGAAGTGCTTATAAAAGGACCGTTCACAAAATTTGTACAGGAATTCATATCAACCGTCCTTAACATTCGTCTGTAAAGTCTCAGCAACATAATCTCTAATTTCCTTTCGCAATCCTTGGGGAGAAAATCTGCCGAAGGCCAAGGTTAATTTCTTGTTAATGTCTTCGGCAACATCTTCGGCAGTCCTCGGCAAAAGTTTTTTTCTATCTTTAACGATGTTGACATCATTTTGAAATATTTAAATGTGTTACTGATCTTTATTGTTCGATATTCTTGTAACTAACGTGAAATAAATACTCTTAACTAAAGTTTATTACCGATTTTTGCTCTTCATGTTGTGCTTTTAGTTGTGAAAATAAGGTACTATTATTCGCTTGACTTTTCATTTAATTAAATTTCTTATATATATATCGATGGATTTCTCAGAACTACTCAACGGGTGGTATTATATTATTAATTAACAATTATTTATAAAGTTTAAAATAAGACTTTAGCGCTTGCTCAAAGTTTTCAAATAGGAAAAGATCGAGACATGTTTACATATGATGTAACCAACCACCGAGGACAAGATTAAAGTTCCAAGAACTACAGTTTAATTCTCCATTCAATGACTTTTTAATGGCAAAGTCGTGCATATAATGTGTTATGATTTATGCACATATATTCTGTTTTTGTAAATTTTTGTAAAAGGCAATACCACAATACCACAATAGTGACAAGTCTTGGCAAATCTCTCGGAAATTGCAGGCTGCTGAAGCGAATTTCAAGGACTGCATCAATGACACTTCTGTGATGAAAATGGTATGATTTGCAATACGAATTTTGTGGAACGTACCAAAAGTTCATGGTAATACACAACTTACTTTTCTCCTGCATGGTTTGAAGAAGACAAAACAGTTCTTATAAACTCTTCTATGATATTCCATGATTCCAAACTTCTCATATCATCATTGATTTCCATTATCATCTAAAGCAATTTATAAATACACATCATTCAAATGATCTAATACACCTATTTGACACGTACGTCCACTATTAGGAACCTACTCTCAAAAATTCCCTTTAAAAATTCGCTTCACTGATATCAATTTTCATCTCAAAGAATAGTCATTCTATATACTTTGTATGCAGAATGACCCTTCTTCTGAGATTAAAATGGAACGACTTGTGAAGCGAATTATAACGAGTTTTTGAGCCTTATATAGTTCGGCATTAATTTTTATGAAAAATTGTTGGGATTATTTGGATTCCTTACTGAAAAGAAAATGTTGATAGCAAATAAAAATCAAAGCTTAAATGAAATTAGGTCCAAGTCTAGCCTACCGGGTAGATCAATATCAAGCTTATTAAGCGTAAGGGATCCGTCAGGTAGGCTAGTTATTATTTTATTGCTAGGTCAAACATATCATCTGGTCATAAGTTTAAAACACAAACACTAAGCATAGCGAAAACGAAAGTGGAAGTGAAAAATCAAAATCCTACACTGTGAGGCTTTTCAGT
>JAUCNQ010112568.1:0-11513 GCA_032352715.1 Bougainvillia muscus | reverse complement strand
CATGATCCCAAGCATGCCGAGCACGGGTTTCGAACCCTCGACCATCAGATTACGAATCCGATGACTTGACCACTAGGCCATGCTCGCATAATAATAATCTAGAAGGATGGAAACTCGTTCTTCATTTCCACTCCTTAATCAAGCGTTTAGAAAAACAACACAGGGACAGAGATCTCTATCCTATGTAGCAAAATCAGCGTGGAATAAGTTACCTGATGTTGTTAAAGCTTCTAAAAGTTTAAATAGTTTTAAGAAGCATGCTTTAAAAAAACACTACCTTCAAAAAATAAATGTTGCAGAAAGCAATGTTTACTCTCGTTATTGTTCATTTTTAATAATGTATATGTCCTCTTTTAAGTTTTCCAAAGTTATGGGACCGCAATCGAAATTAAGCAATCCAGCTTTTTTGCGTATTATCCCAGTCATTGTCAAATCAGGTTTTATTTTGCTTGATTCTTTCCTCAACTAACTTTTTTTATAAATTTGTATATCTCTTGTAAAAATATTCTAATATGTTTTTAGCACTATTGATACAGCTTACTAAATATACTTACTCACTTACAGACAGCCATACAGTGTTTGTTTTGAAACATGCAATGGAAGCATTTTATCTTCCTTCTCCAGTCTCTTACTGGATGACCTTCCATGCCACATATAAAAATCTTGGGAGAATATATAAAAACATGCAATACAGAGCATGAATAGATGTTACAACAAGAGATCTTGTTCGTTTTACAGACCTTTTAATTATCAGAACGATAGGTCATACTTACAATTTCTAAGGTTGTCTTCGTCGGGAAATTCTTTGCCAGGAATATAACCTGCTTCTTGGACTTTTACTCTTGCATCAAGAAGCACCTATTAGAAAACAAATGTAAGAATTTCAACACACTATTTCTAAAAAAACAATAAGATTGCTAATCATAGATATATCTGGGAAACTTAACCCTATTAAGACTGGGCTTTTTTGGCCCACTTAAAGACTGGGACAGGGGGGGAGGGGGAGGCAAAAACCAAAACATGGATATCAACTACTTTGGTCTTGTTAACTTTTGAAAATAATTGTTAAAAGAGAATATGATATGAATTTCTTTTGCCGCAATTGGTCAGAAACTTACCTTATAAAACAATTACTGATATCTTAGGAACCAATAATCAAATAGGCATGGAACGTGGACTCACGGTTATTAAAAATAAAAAGCTGACATCATCAAATTTATAAAAAAATCACATGATAAGATATCAAAATTACGTCATCACCGAAAAAAGGTTTTATCGCACTTGTGCGTAATAGCAGACCAGGAAATGATTGTGAACAAAAATAAATGACTTACATATGAAAGGACATTCCTTCAGCTTTGCAAGAAAAGAAATATTTTTCTAATGAAAAACTATGGTTTTAGGCAAAAATAGTTTTAGGTATTTTGTATCTTCATCTTGTAATCTTTACGTGTGACAAATTTTACGACGTTAGCACGTTTCTATCAGGATTAAACAGAAATTTTCAAAACAAATGTGTTAGAAAGGGTAAAGGGTTTGTGTTTGCTTACGCAGTGTTTTTTAAACATAGTATCAATGTATTTTTATTCAAGTACAGTCTGGAGAAATGACTGAGTGAAAAGCAATGCAGTGTAATAAATTTCCTGCCTGATGGAAACGAAGGGAATTCTTTAAAATAGTCTCTGTTCTCATAAATTACTCAAAGTATGACCACAAGCCTGTTGATATCCATCTATTATCGGCCAGCACAGCAAATTGGTCATGAAAGGTAGGCTAAATTTAAAGAACGAACTCAAAGGGAAATTCGGCATCGAGACTTGCAAACAGATTGTGTGTTGCAGGCCTATCTAAGTCGAGCATTTAATAGAAAAAAGACGTGTGGCGTAATATTTTTCACATTGAAACATTCATAGAAAAATTTGTATACGCCGATAAGATGTATAGTAAGAACAATGACATAAAAGCCTTTAGCCGGAGAGACAAAAGAAATTACAAATCTTGATAAGAATGTCACAAATAATCCCGAAAAACGAAATAAATTACCAATACGAATACCTGAGAAATACCTGAAATTGCATGTCTGAAAATGAAGTTACTTTCTGTCTTTCGAAAACGATATGACTACAGCATGATTAAATCTATACAACACTGAAAAGACCACAATTATACAAATCAAATACCATTCAACCATACCACTCTTGAATTGGAAAACATAGTTGACATTGCTCAAAGAACATCCGACTATGTTATGAGCAGTCTGAAGAAACAAACAAAATACTACCACCAAAAGTGGCAACTACACAGTTAGCTGTTAACAAAGTTTAAACTGAAAAATACATAATAAACAATGGTTACCTGATGAAGATAAACCAAAAGCTAAACAAGCGCCGAAATATGCTGTAGACCAGTGGAGAAAACCATGTGGTGAAGCTGTGTCTACTTGGCTTTCTACATTAAAGATGCAACTCTGAGAAGAACAGAACTTAGACTGGAGTAGTGCATGTAAGCTTTCAATGGATCGCGAAGTTTGGAAAAAATGTACTTTTATTAAACAACATAGATTAAAAACAGATAACAAGATACTAAAACTATTCTTGAGTATACGAGAGAAAGTTATTATCTAAAGAGATTGCAAACACAGTTACAAGAAAAGGTGGTAACTTTTTTTCCTGAAACGCTATGTATCATGCCGAAACTTTGCCACTTTTAGTATCAATCTATTTCACACCTTTTGACAAAGTTTCATGTCATGAGGTTGGGTAGATCAAATTTTATGGGTTATTGTTCAAGATCACCTATAAAATTTGCATATTTCTCTTTGAAAATCTGCAATATTTAGGAACCCTGTAACTTCTAAGTATATAACATTTTGACTTGAAATTTGGAACAAAGGTTCTTTGTCACGTGATAACTTTATTGATGACGACAAATTTTCCGTTTCCCAGCAAAAAGTCCGGAAAATTTTCCTGAAGTCCGGTTTTTGGCGCCAAAATCCAAGATGGTGGCGGATTTTTGCCCTGAAAACATTTTCAAGACCCAGCTGCAACGTAATACAACTGTTTTATACTTGTATTTTCCAATTAAACCTGATAATTGTACCTGAAATGGAGGTACATAAATATACGGGAAAATAGGATGTCGATGTCGTAATCAACAAAATGACCACACCCAATTGTTCTTATATGGTTAGTTAGTATCGTGCCAAGTTTCATTACCTAAAACCAAACCAATCAGGAGATCTTAGGGGGCGGTTCCGCAGTCCCCCCCCTCAAAGTGAGAAGAGTCTGAAAAATCCCAGGCTGATTAGGGTTAAGTTCAGCAAATATGAAAGAAAAACTAAGAATTAGCTCAGATGCAGAAGAAAAAATAAATTATAAGTAAAATGGGTTTTTCATCTTCTCACGTGATTTGACAATATACTAATGTAAATACGTTTCAATTCAGAAGATTCCATGTTATGGCATAATACAAAGTGAGTCAATATACCTTAAATAACTGATCTAGCAGTGTCTTCACCATTTTGTATTTTTTGGAATAATCATCGATTCCCACTATTCTCTTAACAGCTTCCAGTTGTGCACTGCGTTTAACTTTGAAACCATACTTGTCTATAAGAAATTGAGAAAAATTTCTCCAAACCCCTTTATAAAAGAACACAGCACATAATCTTAAAGCACAAGTATAAAGAGGATTAAAGAAAACAATTTATATTATATGATTCAAGGGGAAAAATTAATAGAAATAAGAAATCAATTTTGACTGGCACAGTTCACATAATTAAAAAGTTAAATGAAGTTATCAACAGACTTTTCCAGTTTGACTTAAATCAATCTCGTTCTGATATTCGTCCTTGATAATAAAAAACATTAAATTTAAGATTAACAAAACCACAAGTTCAATCTGATGTAACGTTTAACCAGAACAGAGAAACATACAGAGTTCTTTTTGAGAGAGCTTAAATCTTCCAGCTTCGTTCACATCAGGGTTTTTGTCATCGCATGTTGCTAGCTTAGCAAATAAGATGAATGATATCAAAAGGACATCCGTTGCAGCTAACGAACAAGATGCTTTCAAAACGAATAACATCATTCATTCATATTTATTTCTAAAATAAAAAACAAAAACACTTATCATTTTTACCTACACAAGTGTACACCATAAATCGAAATGAAATTTTCTTTTTCTCAAACACTCTATTTTTACTTTAATTTTTTTTGGCATGGGTGAATTCCCCTTGTTGTGCATTCCACGGCGTGGACATAGATGTGTTTCAATATATACATTGATGTGTTTATCTTAACCTCATATCATAAAATTTGGCACACCAGTTTACTCCTAAATCCTGTTACACCTATATTACGTCTTATAGTAATAATTTAACTGTTCTTTCCTCTAAATGTGTTAATTTGTTGAAAATAGCAAAAATCCGGGGAAAAAAGCAAATTATGACATCATTGAAAACACGATGACTTCATATGTGAAACGACAACGTTAAAATGTCACACTTATGACGCTGTGCCACTGTGCCAAGTTATGACATAAGGATTACATTAAAGCCATCAATGTCCACGAAGTGGAATGAACATCACCTAATTCTCTTCTACTTAAAAACTTGGCACCAATATTCGTTAGCATAAGTACATTTAATAAAAAGTACTATTTGTGTCAAGGGTCACGTGACTTTCCTGGCTTACCCAGGCTGGAAACTGAATTTTATTTTTAATCTTAGCCTGGGCTGAACTGTATTTTCATGACATTGAGGACACTTTCGTGGAGAAGACAGCACAAACAACAACCTCGTACTCAAACTGAGCAAACTAAGGTTTGATGTGTTAAATAAATTTTTCTTCTGATAAAAATCGATTTTTGAGTCTAAGGTTACTTTGGTGGAGCTTAATTTTTGGCGGCATTTTAGCCTCCGGTGCTTATAAAACAGTAATTAGTTTTAGTCTAAATATTGGTGCCATGACTAGGTCTGAAGTCCTCGCTGTTATTCACCAGAAAGCAACAGGCGGAAACTGCCGTTGTAATGGGATGTAATTCGGGATGTTTTTTCACATCTTAGTCCGGACTGAAAAAAAATATGCCCTTTCAACCCATTTTCAGACATATCACAGCCTGGGCTGAAATCTCAGCCCCCTCCTTATTTAGGGGGCTGAACTCAGCCCACCCTTGAGCTGTAAACAGCTGTAAACAGTTCAAGTTAAATGATAGGGCTCCCAGGATGAATCTCAGCCTGGACTGAGATTTGGGCTGTAAACAGGCTCTATTTAGAAATAGTTAAATAGTTAAAAAATAAAATAAAAAATAAATTGGTTAGAAATAATTTGTAAACTATTTTTACCTACTGCATATAAAAGGAAGTTACGACAAAAGAGAACGGTTTACATCGGTTTTAAACCTCTGTAAATCATATATGACTAGAAAGCAATTAGAAGGAAGAGAATTCCACAATGATGACGTGCGTGGAAAGAAGCTGTTACAGTATAGGTCTTTAATACACTCAGGCAACTGGATAGTGAATAACTGTGCACTTTGTGAGAATCTAGTAACTCGTTGGAATGTTTTGAGAGGTGGAACAAGTGAACAAAGCTCATCAGAGCAACGACAATGAAAGTACTTGTAAAAGAGAAAAGAGACAAAGGGGCAACATCACACAGTGAGAAAGAGAGT
Organism: Bougainvillia muscus; assembly: GCA_032352715.1. Taxonomy (NCBI): domain Eukaryota; kingdom Metazoa; phylum Cnidaria; class Hydrozoa; order Anthoathecata; family Bougainvilliidae; genus Bougainvillia; species Bougainvillia muscus. The sequence continues at coordinate 5,840 of JAUCNQ010112568.1, read as the reverse complement.
CCAATTTGGAAGAGAGTTCCTCACCTATAACATTGCATATTCTCACAAACATAATTTTTAATTCAATGGAGATATTTATGGACAAGTTTTGGGTACAGTTATGGAAATCAAGGCAGCTTCCCATTAGGACTGCCTTGCATGTTTATCTGGAGAAGGTGACTTAGTTTCCTCAAGTTTTACCCAAATACTTTAATGAACATGAATGACAAAGTATCACGGACAATTTTAAACGTTATATTGATGATAGTTCCGCAGACTTCCTTAAATTCATTAATGTGGACATTACTTAAACCTATTACACCCTTCCATGCCACACACCCAAGAAATAGCTACTATCATTCAAGAAAATAATGAAAGATTAAATTTTTCCGCCCCCTCTCGGGTTTTTTGTCATAACTTCTGTTCTGTTGGGCCAATCTCCCTAACACTTTATGACTTTACCTAAAACTTATCTTGGCACATTTTTCACCAAAAAATAATTCCCAAAATAGTTTGGTGTTTCCATGGCAACTGGATTCCGGGGGTCGGGTGTAATAATTAAACTTCAGTGAAAACCGTTATCGTAGATTTTACTCATATTTTATATTATTTTACAGTTCATCAATCAATGATGAATGTTCCTGAACCACATTAATTAATTAGTTAACCAATTAATTAATTAATTAATTAATTATGCATTATTATGCCTATTGTGAGCCGAAATTAGGTATTTAGGTAAGAAATAGGCATTTTGGCTGTATATCTTTTTATGTAAGCTTATAATCGTATTATATATCAAGAGAAAGGAAATTTTATGCTCGTTACAAATATGAGAGTAGTTTTTGTCAGGTATTACATGTTTATACATTGATATTATATATATAAATAAACGTTAATGACGTCATTAAAACCTCGAAAATCGGGATAAATTACTATGTTTCAGATCTGTTCTAAAACTAAGTTAGAAAAGAAATTATTACCCACAAAATGCTTTGAAAACCCTAAACAATGACGAAAGTATCCTTCTAAAACGTTTTCAACGATTTGAACACGGATTGAACCGGATTTTCAATCTTCCAGAAATTTTTTCCGTTCTCGATTCAGGTTTTTCGGAAATATTTCCGGTAATCTGAAACTTTTCTAACTCAAAAGACAGGTAATGATACAGGGTGGCCACTCAAATCTGGAAATGAATTTCCATGACTATTCCATGACTTTTCCATGACTTTTAACAAAAATTCCATGACTTATTTGCCTGTCGATTTTTTTGACTCTAGACTGCCTAATCGTGAAATAAAATAAAAAAGTGACCGTAAAAAAGATTTACTATCTAAATTAAAAAGCTCCATGACTCTTTGGCAACATATTGGAATTCCACGACTTTTTCCATGACCAAAAAAAATTCCATGACTTTTCCATGAATTCCATGAATTCCAGAATAGTGGCCACCCTGTGATAAAATACGTTCTTGTGCAAAGTTTCAACTTTTAATCTTAAATAATGAACGAGGTACTGCAATTGCAATATTCAGGAATTGAAAGTCTCAAAATATCAAATTGAAAACTTAAACAGAACAGAAGTTATAGGGGGTCAAACATGGCGCGGGCAATTTCAGCCCCCTCCCCCCCCCGATAGTAATAGTGACCTATCCGAGAAAATTTATTCTCGCCAAAGTTATGTATTACTAAAGTTATGTATTATTAAGCTGGCATTTATCCCAGCACTTTTATCTATAGCCGTTTTTGCAAAAGAAGATTGAGTTTTAGTAATAAATGAGAGAGCGTAGCGAGCTCCCAACACGCACAGCGTGTTGCAATTTCAGCTGGGGGTCCAGGGGGGGAGGGGGCGCTGTAAGTCCCCCTGGAAGCTTACACCATTTCAGTCATTTAAGTGGCTCAAACGACCTCTCTGAAGAGCATTTTTAAACTAGAAATGGAAAATGCTTGTTCATACTTCCTATATTGAATTTAACAATTCAAACTTTAGCAAAAAATAAACCGTGTGTGAACAATCAAAAACAATCAAAAACGAAAGCAACCAGATGGCGCACGCGTTCTAGGAATCGCGCAGAGATTATGAGAAGATATAAACCGTTAACAAAGTCAAGAAAGTCAGAAATGACCAATAATTTTATTTTCTTACTAAAAAAAAATTTACTTGGAAAAATTCAGTGTCAAAACTCAATTCAAGATTGAGTTTTTACGTCCGTATACCAGACATAAAAAACTGCTTGGATAAATGCCTGTTAAGGATCCACAAAAATCAATTCCCGCGTAAAATATAAAAAATGATCAATTCGTAATAATTAGTTCCGCGAAATGTCCACAAAATCAATCCACGAAAATCACAAAAAAATTTCCCTTAACCCTGTTTCCAGCAGGCTCCCGCGAGAACTTATTTCCCCTGGGAGAAAAATACCCCCCCCCCCCCCCCCCTCCTACCTAACTTCAATCAGGGTAACTTTTAGATATTGAAACTTGGCACACGTATAGTACTCAATGATTACTTTCTAAAACACTATTTTTTTATGCTGACGTCATCAGTTTTTGCGGACGTAAGCAATATGTATCGGAAGCTTTTGCAATGTAGAAGTGCTAGAAATGGCATTATGGCTGTATATAACGTCATGCAACAAATCATGTTGTTAGATATAAATAATATGAAACAACTTGGGTCAGGTAGTGTACATGCAAAGTTGCATTGCCTGAAGGCATTGCAAACTGGAGTTATTCTTGCTCAAAGTTTGTTAGGATTTGCCTATAGTTGACTGAAATTTTGATAGGTGGTCTTGACTATAGTGACCTATAACTTCTGGCGTACAAATGACCCTGAAACCTTCCCAAAACATGCATAATAGCTTAATACTAAAAGTGACAAAGTATCAACTGCTAAAACATAGTGGTTCAAAAGTTATCAAAAACTCTCTGACATAGTCATAACAATGCTAATATTAAGAGCTAAGAAATTTTCTTCATTTTTTCATTTAGATGCAGATTTTGATTTGTATTGGATAAAATGAGAAAAAACTAGGTAATAAGCATTTGACACCCTCTCAACTTTTTTCACTTCTTTTCTCATTTTTAGTCAATACGCTGATATTGTTGAAGAAAAGTGACTGCGATATGCGATGTCAGCGGCACAGGCAGGAGAAAATCAAGGGGATGACGAGGTGAAGTAGTGATCTATTTTCATGCAAAATAGCAGACAGTGGCCTATTAACTTAACAAATCATTATAAGTGAATATAAAAAATATAATAAAAGGAGCTTATTTTATCTTCTTTACACATTGATGATTTCTTAATCAAAATCTTTCTGAGGTAGTTTAACTTGTTTATCAATACTATCCAAGAAGTGATCTAAGATGTCAAGATGATAATAACGCTGATTTTGGTACTGTCATAATTGTTGAAGAACTTGTTAGGTGCTATTGACCTTTAACAAATACATCACAACTTTTGTTTAAAGAAAAATCCTGAGCAAGAAGAATAGTAATAATTTTATACCTTATTACACAAAATATATGCGGGTACTGTTTTAACATGGTGAAAATTTACGCAGTCACTAATTAACACGAATTAACACGATTTTCAAAAGTGTGATTTAATTAACCTAGAACCTTCCAATATACCAATGGTATTAAATAAAGGCAGATTTCTAATAATGAAATTCAGGCTACAGTGGGAAGTGTTTAATTCGAATTTTTCTGCAGAATGTCCAATTTTTATCGTTCAAAAAGGAGTTTTTTGTAACTTAAATTACGTACTTAACCTAAAGTGCATGGGGTGTCTTCGGTAGCGTCAAAACAGGGGGGGGGGGCTAAAATCTGCTAGAAACAAGATATTGAGTTGAAATTTGGCACATATGTTCCTTGTAATAGGAGGAACAAAATAACACAAACAAATTCAAAATGGCCGGCATTTGGCAATGACGTCATCAAAAAGTTGAAAATTTTCAAACTTTTTGGTAAAATAGGACCAATTTTCAAATTTCAATGACGAGCTATCTAAAACAGATTTTTATATTCTGTTTGCTTTATGTGAATGCCAATACCCATTAACAATATAAACTTTTATTTTACGAAACTATAATATTTCGAGCTAGTATGACGTGCCAAAGTTGGCAAAAATTCCAAAAAATCCAAAAATGCGTTATTACGTCATCATAAAATGACGTCATAAAAAATGTTGAAATTGAAAGATGTTACTAATATGAAGATATGTTATAAGTTCGAATTCAATTGCTTTACCACATAAAAAGTTGTGGAAAAAATTTGTGATAATTTAATAAGGATTTCTTAATAATTTGATAGGTGATCTCGAGCAAGAGCTTACAATTTCAGAATGGTGTGAGGTATAGGGCTGAAACTTTCAGGAAACGTGCCCAATATGATTTTAGTAAAAGGTCTTAAGTTTCAATTCAATTGCCATTGTAAAAAAAAAATTATGTAAAAAAATCTGACAGGGGGTAAATTAACGTGGTTTTAATTAACACAGAATTTTTCAATTCGCGTTAATTAAAGTACTGCATTACTTTCGTGTAATAAGGTTATCACTAATTCGGCACTTAGGTTGTAAATAGGTGATTGTGATCTCCTATTAACATGAGAAATGTACAAACTGTACGAGTATGCACAGGACGACAAAAAATTAATTATAAGGATATTGAGAAAAATATGAACCAGAAGAAATGTTGTTGTTAATGAACCAATAGTGTATTGTGCTACATGTTATTCAAAAGAAGATCACCTAATTACTTTATAAGCTTATAAATAGTTTTACCAATAAAAATTAGGTATGTTTAGCTAGAAAAAATGTTTTACCAATTTTGTTTAAATTTAAGAAAGTACAGCTACCACCTACCAAAAAGAAAACACTGTGTTAATTTTTGGCGCAAGTTCTCATGTAACAACTCTAGACAGTCTAGTCTATGTCATTTCAACATGACAATAATAAAGTTACATACAGCCCAGGAGTGATCATATAAAATACCTAATATCATACAATAAATTACAAATAAAGTGTCAGTTTTTGTTTCAATTTATACTCAAGTTTCGGACCTGTTGGCAGAAACCACATATTTGTTTAAGTCACATCCGAAATGTTTTAAAGAAAGGTAAAATCTGTGATGTTTCTGTTTGGCTGCACCATTGCAGTAGGAAAGAAATTAACCAAGTACTCAAAAACCTAAAAAAAGAAAAAAGAGAAATCACCATTAACTCTGTACTGGTTTCTTACTGAATATATTTTTTTAATTTATCTGATGTTAAAAGAAAGTAATATGAACAATAGAGTTTCATTGTTTCTCTCTACAATTTCCTATGTTACGAGATGGTTAGCTAAGATTACTTTTAACCATCATAAAATTCTGGTTAACAAATAAAAGAAGTAACAAAAGTCTTACTGCCATTCTTGCATTAATAAAACGTGGTGCTTGAGGAGAATAACCTATAACAAAATTTAGATTGCTCACATATGAGCTACGAATCCCAAAAACTCTTTTCAGCCTGGATATAGTTAGGATAAATTTTGTGAACACTCTGTTGAGTCACCGATGTCTGAGACATATATTTATTCCACTAAAAAATCTTAAACAAGATATAATCCAAGAAGTAAGTAATCTGAAGATACTCTAACCACCTGAAATGACTGATACACCACCCACATCTCCTAAAAACCATTTCAAAAAACGTGAAAAGATAAAAAAAGGCTGGGAAAAAAATCAAAAGTAACATCGCCGAAAATAGTAAAAAAGGTTTCTCAAGCACAAAAGATACACGTTTCGTATATATTTTTTTTTGAAAATTTAACATAATGTTTAGTTTTACTATGTTATACCTATGTCCAAATATAAAGTCATTTGC
>JAUCNQ010112557.1:0-11514 GCA_032352715.1 Bougainvillia muscus | reverse complement strand
AATGTAAAAATAGCTGTCCAACAATGATGTTGTAACATCAATGAAAGAGGTAATGGAGAGGAGACAATGCACAAATGACTTTTTTGCATACTCACTATTTGACACAGCGCAACGTCAAAAGGGGGAAATGTTTGAGAATCTGATCCGTGTCCCAAATGCGGTACACATGTCTTAACTGCGTCGGGAAGCAGATCAGCTTTGTTGCCAAGCAAGTGAGATCAGCCGACGAGGGCACAAGCGTGTTTTATACATTTCATGATTGCATAAAGAAATGGAGGGATGGCTAAGCTCAATACAATCCATTTTCATCAATGAAAAGTCAAATAAATGACTTGGTGATGTAGCGTTCATTGTCTGTGGCCTTGGCATCATAACAGTGGTTGTCTACAAATACATGCAGTCTTTGATTTCTAATAAATGAAAACGAAAGAGTCATCAAAAATGAGTGATATCTACTATCAACTGGAACATCTGTGGTTGTGTTGCGAAGCTATTAATGAGCTGGAAAAGGAGTTGAAACACCCTCGTGAAACGGTGGTCCAGTACCTCTCTCGGCAGTTGTTTTGGATGCGCTATAGGAAAGGCCTTAAAGTTATTGACCTCCCCCACATTAATATTACGAAACCAGATGAGATGCTCCAATTTGATCTTCTTTACATGAACATGACAAGCTGTATGGCAACGCATTTACTAAAACCCAGAACTATCCACGACAAGCCACAACGAGCCAAAACGACCCACATCTAGCCACAACGAGCCAAAACAACCCACATCGATCAATTTTTTTTACGAATGGTTGAGGTAAGACTAGTAGAATTCCCACAAACTCGCTCAAAGTCTTAAAAATGACATTGCTCAAAAGGAATATTATTAAAATCCCAGTTACTAAAAAGTTAACTATGATCAGAACTGATGGCTTGAAGTCGAGTTTGCGGAACCTTATTGGTTCTTTTTATCGATTTCAAACCGTCACTTAAGCCACTGGTGCACACATGTACAACATATTTATATTTCGCTAATTACAAATTCAATGACTACACTTTCACTTGGGAAGCTAGGTGTTAAGAAAACAATTATTTAGCAATTACTTTAGCAACTTTTAATTAACTCCAGTTTATAAAAAAATGTGTTTTATGATTGCTCGACAGTTTGTTTAGTTGATGATTGCAATAACATAAAATTTTAAGTTCTAAACCTCTAATGCTTTAGCCCATACGGACAGTACTTTGACATTTCTACATTAACGACATTTGCAGTATAATGGCTCGTTCCGTGATTTATGGGGATTCCCATGCTTCGTTTACCACAGCATTTAGGTAGTCACTGTTTTAGTAAGTACGAACTTCGCAACATACTGTCTTTTGATTATTTGTGTAGTCCTACACCAAATACACGAATTTTGGGAAATAGGCTCACTTCGCACTTCTTATTTGTGCTGGTGCGGGTTGTTTGGGCTTGTTGCGGGTCGTTTTGGCTCGTTGTGGCTAGTTGTGGCTCGTTTTGGCTAGTTCCTTGTTCTAGCATTTACGGTATGGCAACAAGTACAAGTACATTCTCACTAGTATCGATGTAGGCTCAAGTTACAAAGTCGCTACACCTTTGTGAGCTAAAAAGGCTTCAGAAGTAGTAGATGCTATCAAAGACATCTACAAGGTGGGCTGTTGCGTTATCAAAAAGTTGTTCAGGTGGATACTGGAAGCGAGTTCTAAGCAGTCATGACAAAACTACTCGAGAGTAAGGGCGTTGAGGTTCTAAGAGAAACAACAAAATACCGCCACACGTTCACAGCAGAGCAATCCAGGCACTTGTTCAGGCCGCAGGACGCCAAAGAGCTCCAAGCCCGTAAAAAAGTCGCTACAACATGGATTGAGTACCTCTACAAGACAGTTTGAAAAATGAATAACAGCAAGACGGCGATGATTGGGGTAAAGCCTGCCCAGGCCATTTTGTTGGAAGAAGTACCACTTGCAAACGCAGAAGCATACCCTAAAGAAGAACTGTTACCTGAAGATGGGCTTTTTCTCTATTTACTACAGCCTGATGAAGAGCACAGGGATCAACAACTTCCTGATACAGATGCAACATAGACAAAAGAGACCTACAGACTCGATAGAATTGTGGAAAAGCCCGGTAATCGTACATTGTACTATCTCGCAGGAGGCGTCTCTGATCAAGCGTTTGTTAGAGAAGAGCTTATGTTGATTCCAGAAGATATCCAAGTTCCACCAAAACATGTGCAACAGCGATAACTAAGAAGTGTCCCAATTGAAAAGGGAGACCAATGTTCACGATGTTGTCAAATGTGGTTGACCATGCAGGTAAACTGGATCGACGGGTCTATATGTAGGTCGTTGCATGGGTCTAGGTATGGATATAGTGTAATCTCATACCTTCCATCACATTTCGAGTCGCAAAACTTAGCAACGATCTTTTCTGTAATTTCTTTAAGCCGGACGATTGTCAGATGCGATGCATGCTCTGTAATAGTGCAGCCCTGATATGTGTCTTTGCGCTCAACAACATCTCCCTTTACTGAAATGACGTGTTTTAACACAAACGGCGCGTCGGCTATACTGTCACCAGTATTGAAATCTGTACAGATTGATCCGATCTCTATGTCAGTGATACCGAGCGATATCCCGAGTTTAAGAGAAGACAGATAGATATATATCCGCCTCATCCCAGACATGACAGCATCCCAGATGTTTCTGAGGTACGAGGGTTGGATGATGATTGGTTCGACAAGCTTAGTTGGCATGAAACTAAACATTTTATCAAGTTTTTTATGTTGTCTAGACATGAAAATGTATTAGACAGCAAAATCTGAAACAAATAAAAATGTCTCTTCCTTGTTTGATAAGGTATAAGCCGGATCAATTGAGGCGTTACTTGACGAGCAAAACCAACCACGGTTTAAGCATGCTGATCTTGGTCGGTACTTGGGAATCGTCAAAGTCAGGGATTCATGCAATTTACCACTGCATCTTACCTGCAAAGGACAGGCTCTATAAGGTGCCGGTGCCACTGGTACCTTGTCCACTATGCAGTAAAAACCCGCATCACTGCTTTGTGTCCTTAGATGGTACCACAGAGATAGCTACACACTGTCACAAACCAAAGGAAGTAAAATTGCTAGTCCCAAAGGGGATCAACAAACTACAAGATGAGCATCAACAAGGTATTAAAGATCATCAAAAAGCTATTGAGGATCACCAACTGGTCATCGAGACTAAAACTAATGAAAGTAAAGACCTCAACGATCTAGTGCTTGCATTGGGATACGAGAACGTAAGTTTACAGGGCGAGATTCAAACCAAAGATCAAGTCGTTAAAGACCTCACCAAAAGACATGTTGATCATGCTAAAGATCACGGGCTCGATAATATGCTATTGATTGCACATAAGCACACAACACATGGGGGTGATCCACATCACAACCTTCCATACTACATCGCACGCTTCCAAAAGCGTTGGATTCCTTCAAAATGACGATGGCACTGAGGACACAGAAGAGATCGTTGTGATCGACAATCCTAGCGCCATTCACGTATTTAATCGATTTGAAGAAGAGGGTCATGTAGAGCGAAAGCGATGTCACCTTAGACTGGTTGATCCAACTAGAGAAAACCTTCATGACCTCGCTATCCCTGCTCTTGAAGAGTAGGGTGTGAGCACCGTTCCATAGATCTGCCGTATCAGATAGTTTACTAACTATCTGATCTGTATCGACTAGTGTTTGTGGCCCGGGTTTAAAAAGTGCAACAAAATGATCATTCTTCAATTTGGTCAAAATTTATTCAAAAGCCATCACCAAATGGCGGCCATTTTGAATTTTTTTTGTGTTACTTTGTTCCTCCTATTACAAGGAACATATGTGCTAAATTTCAATTTAATAGCTTGTTCCTAGCAGATTTTAGGTAGGGGGGGGGGGGGTAAAATGGATAAAATACTGTTATAGATATCTTGTCCTTGAAATTTGGAAATTAGTTATGTTTTACCAAAAAGTTGGAAGATTTTCAACTTTTTGTGACGCCATGCACTTTAGGGTTATTTGAATTTGTTTTTTGCGTCATTTTATTCCTCTTATTACAAGGAACGTATGTCAGTAACATACAAAAAGATTTATAAGACACATGGCGGATCATCCAGGTATTGCTTTTAGAGGGTACAGATGTTAGATTTTTTGCAATCTACTCTCTTTCCTCTTTACGGGTCATTTCAATGAGAGCTGTACGTTCTTCTTAGTCTGGGGAGGTGACGTCTTTTTGGTAGCTTGCCTGATCTTTTGCTTCTCCACGAGGTACCTCTGTTTTTCGTGCATGATGGCAATAAACTCTGCATCATCGATATGGTTATTATCGATGGCCAAATGGCCATCGCTAATAACCATATCGTTGAAATGTTATTGTGGACCTTGTTTAGCGAAGAACTGGCAAGAAACTTGACAATTTCATGCTTATTTACCTTTCAAAACGTTGCGAACACCTACTTGAATTAATCCAGTACCGAGCAGGGCACTTTCCATGGCTTTTGCGACCGGCGCATCGATGCCAGTATATATTACCGCTATTCCGCCAGTTGAGGTGATGATTGTACCCATGATTAGGCCGTTGTCTTTATAGTGGACTGCCGTCTAACAATATCAAAATTTTTTGTAGAGCCTTTCACGTTCTCTGATTTCATCACGTAGCAGCATTCTATCTTTTTTATCTTCTGCAATCGGTACAGGTGTGACTCATCAACGGGCTTGGGAGCCGAAGCTAACGTTGGATATATCTTAGGGATATCACCCGTGATTAGGCTATACTAAGCGATATGACCTGTTAGGTCATACTGTGCCATTTATAATTACTTCAAGATGCAAAAAAGACGATGCTACGGTTTCCATCTTTGCATCAACAAGGTCAAAATCCAGGATATCAGTTTAACCATAGATCCTAAAATATCAAGGGTATTCACAGGGCTGGAACACGATGTCGCCTATGCTTTCGCTCGGTCCGAGATAAAAATAGTGCATGGTCTTGATACTTGAGGCATCTTCGACGTGAAGATGTGTATCTTTTGCTGTATCTAGTTGTTTAAATTCTAGCTTAACGGAGTTGAGTGTGTTGAACTTGTGCCAAGTTTCATATTACTCTGCATGTCCTTCATACTCTATTTTAGGCAACCCAAAAAGCTTGAGCAGCTCATCACTGAGTGTGAACAGTGATCTTTATGCTCCCGTTTTGCATAAGATAAAAAAAACGCCCTCTGTGAATACGCGTTTGAGTGGTTGATAAACTGTTTTAGTTGACAATAACCTAAACATCCGGACTAAACATCTGATAGAAACCCCCGATTGTAGTCGCCCTCCGAAATTAGCCGCCTACTATTGGAATTATACGGTATTATTCAGTGTCGAATCCAAGAGTAGGCAGACCCCTGCGAATAAGTGTAAAACTATTAAAATTTCTTTGAAATTTTAATGGTTCTACACTTCTTCACAGGCACTTGCCTATTCTTTTCAGCTTCTGGATCCGACACTGTTGTTTTTAATCCCCTTCCCTAGCAACCATATAGGCCGAAGGGGGAGGGGGTGGTGACAGGCCCCTCCAATGATTTTCCTAACAAAGTTTTGTAAACTCAATTTAGGCGATCTTAAGCTAAGATCTCTGCTATTAGCACTTGTCTTATGTGTCTTGTCAAGTTTCGCACGTTTCGTACTGCTGCTCTTTGTTATTTTTGGGAAACTTTGGGGACATCGCTTTGTAAATAGACCAGGTAATATTGGAGAGAGGTACCAACTTTTGGGGGACAAATGGTCACTATGTTTCTTGTTAAGCTTAACTACTAGGTTTCACAAATTTCTTAGGTTAACGGGCTAAATAGGTGGTAAACAGATGTAGCAGCCTGTGGAATGAGGGTATGCAAGAATGGTTGGGGTAAAAAGTTGAATTTCTGAAGAACAAGGATTGCTGATAATTGACCCATGTTTTTAAGATGCTAAAAATAATTTGAAATAGCAGTTGAACCAAAAATAAAGTGAAAAAAATAAATATTGTTTACACCAAGTTGGTTAAAATACTAAAAAATTACTAAAAAATTACAAAAAATTACGAAAAATTACGAAAAACCTGATCTTATTGAATTTTATTACTATTTTAACCCTTTTAGCCAAATACGCTGCCCCAAGACCATTTTTTTTATTTAGAACTTTAAAAATCAATAACATGTAAGTTTTCCCTGATAACGGCTCAATATGCCCATTTTGTCAAAAATCGCACATATGCTATTTAGAACTTTAAAAATCAATAACATGTAAGTTTTCCCTGATAACGGCTCAATATGCCCATTTTGTCAAAAATCGCACATATGCTTGCTCCATTCTAGAATCAACCCTGGTGGTCAGGTGATCACATTTTTGCATTATCGTTTTCCTTGACTTTTCCCTGACCAAGATCAAATTTCCATAGGTTCTCAAATATTTGTCTGATACTGTTGATCATGTTTTCTGTATTGTGTCCACATTCCCTCTGGAGCTGGAGAACTATAAGATTTCCCTGATGTTTCCCTAACTTGCTAAATTTTAAGCTTTTTCTCTGACTTTTCCCTGACTTTTTAGTCCAATTCAATTTCCCTGACTTTTCCAGATTTTCCAGGTATGTGGCCACCCTGTTTAATGTGAAGTATTCTGGGCTACATGGTAGTTAACCATCCTTCCCTATTTAAGAGTTTCAATTTATTTTTTCTTGCATCTTCCTTTCAGGTTATTGGCAAGATTACTGCAGGGTCAGGATTTGAAGATATAATCTACCAAGCCGACATCTGCACAACTGAAAGTCTAAACGGTGTGATCGATGGGTCTCATTGCAATCGATGTTGGCATTTACACAATATTTTGTCTGAGACTCTGGAAAGAGTGCTTCTAACCCGTTTTATGGCTGAAAAAAGAATAGATGCTATAACTGTTTTGAACGAAGTTTCGTACGATCCAAGAATCTTTTCTTACTCAATGTTGGAGACATATGCTTCATTCACTGAATTGTATCAGCAATATTTTCAAAGTGTCTTGGAGGGAAGAATGGGTAAAACAGCTCAGTTTTGGGGGAACAATTTGGAGATGATCAGATTTCAAAGGTGGTTCATCAAGCAGTGCAAGAAAATGACTTTCAATTACGTTTGAGATCTTGGATGTACTGGATTCCACTATACTTCGCACCTGACATGTTTGAATATTCAAGATATGGCTCATACTATGTTGAGATGTTGAAAACTATTGATGAGACTTATCCAAGATTAAAAGAATTGATGGCGAAGTCAGCAATTTCTGTTCAGGGACAAGACAAATATCCACATAGAACAGCGATTGATCAAAGAGGGGAGCAAACTATTAACAGAGATGCCAAAACATCTGGTAGGTTTAACTAAATTTTACTGCAGGTTAGGTAAAAGAAAATTCATTGATTAGATATTTTTAATGAGCATCATAGATTTCTTAACATTCTAAGTGATATGAAACACATAATTAATAGCACATACGATTTATCAAATAACTTTACTCTTTTAGGGACATCTCGAGTGAATGAATAAATGAATACTTACATGAAAGTTCAAATAATGGAGGTCTTTCCAAACAATATTTCTTCTTTTTGTGACGATATTTCGGAGCTTGTTGATTGCTCCGTGCACAAGCAGTCAACCAGCTCCGAAATATCTCAATAAAATAATAAATATTGTTTTGAACTTTACTGTGTCGTTGTTTCTTGTTTCGCTTTTTAGATGGTGTCAAATATTTTGCTTCACGTCACGAGTCAGTCCACAAGTGGTGCATGAATCGCTCCCTGCAAGCCAAAATGTAAGTTCATTGGAAAATATGGCTGGGATAAAGAAAGATTCTTTATTGTAGAAGCCTTTGCGCCCATCTCAGATTTTGCGATCGGAAGATCTTGTCTCTAAAGTCATTGACATCCTAGAAACAGAGTATGTGAATCCATTTGGTTGTATTGACGTGTCTAAACTGTACGTCTTGAGCTCAGGTATACCTGTTTCAGATGATGCTACTTCCGAAATTCTCAAACTTCGTTCAGAAGGTGATAGAATGGCAGAGCTCTTCAGGGAGGAATGAATACGAAAAAGGGAAAAACATTTCCACGATCCCATTACTAAATCAAAACGCAAATGTTTTAAGCAAGACGTCAACAAAGCCATCACTATACGAAAGGGAAGCACAGCAAAGTCAGTAGATGTAAACAGAAACGGGAAAAGTGAAAAAGCAATTGACATTGAGAAAGCCCTTATATATCCACTGTCACCGATACCTCTCAGTATTGCAAATGCAGATGGAAGTCGCCGGCAAACTCAAAAGAGCAAATTGCTGACGATCTTTGAATCAAAAATGTCAGAACCACCATCTACTTGCTACACAAGCGTACCTACAACTAATGTTGGGGCTTACGTTGTTGATTTCATTGCATCGATTCGCACTATGGTTGAAATTCCGAATACCTTCGAAGAGCTTGGTTTGAAGTTGCTAAAGATGATCCCTTCAGGTTACCCAAGGGTTGACTTTGTTGCTGACACCTATCGGACTTTATCAATAAAGAATAGCAGAGGAACCTCAAATAGTCTATCAAGTCAAAAGTACCACGAGACTTTCACGCTTTCTTGTCCAATAGTGAAAACAAGAAATAAAATTATATCTCTTCTGTTCGATTTCTACGGCATGATTAGAGTTAAAGTATTGAACACCTTGTGAGCAACAAAAGTTGTTTGTTCTGAGGGCACCAGAACACGTTGCATTACCTTATCAAATGTCAGAGATGATGTGGAGCTCACGAGTAATCAAGAAGAACCCGATACCAAAGTCATTCTGCACTGTCAAAATGCTTTAGAGTGTGATTCTGACAGTTCATCCGCTGTGATTCTTCAATCACACTCTGCTGATACTGATATCACAGTCCTTTGTATCAGCGTATTAAGTGATTACAAAGAACGAGTCTTACTTGATAGTGGAACTGGTAAAACGAGAAAAGGTTTTTGGTTAAGTAGCATTGAGATGACAACAAGTGAAGAAAAAGTTTGATTGCATTTCATGCATTTACAGGCAATGCTTTTGTTTCAAGCTTCCTCCGTAAAGGAAAACAGCTGTGGTGGAAGATGATTAAGCAACATAGAAAGTTTGAATCTGGGTTACTCCTGGGAGATAGAGAAGAGAAGAGTTTACTTGTGCGCTTTATGGTTCTAAGCAGAAATTTGTAAATAAATTACGAAGCAAGATGTTTTTCAATAAATACACCAAAGAAAATAAAGTTGTTGACTTGTCGGTTCTACCACCTTGTCAATCCGTATTGAGACTTCACTGCAAATGTTCAAATTATGTAGCGAAAGTTTGGAGAAGCTCCTTGTAGAATACTATTGAGATACCAGAAATGTCATTGCATGGTTGGCTGATAGATGGTCGAGTAG
This sequence comes from Bougainvillia muscus, assembly GCA_032352715.1. Taxonomy (NCBI): domain Eukaryota; kingdom Metazoa; phylum Cnidaria; class Hydrozoa; order Anthoathecata; family Bougainvilliidae; genus Bougainvillia; species Bougainvillia muscus. The sequence goes on along the minus strand of JAUCNQ010112557.1, from coordinate 2,070 downwards.
AAAGGATTAAAACTGCTTTCCCAGCGTTGATAGACTTTACAGAAGAATTTGAAATTGATACTAACAGTGATATTGACGATGAAGATGAATACGAGATTTGAACAGTTGATAACAGTGATGAAAAGTTATGTTTCCCTTTAACGATTTTCTCAACCAACCTGTTTACTTCAGAGTTCTGCAGGTTGGTTGATAAAATCCTTAACGTAAAACAACATATTTTATGCAGTGTAATATTGGATTTGATTCTTTACCAATGGTTATTGTGCCTAGTTTTTCTCTGAGTAATTATATTTTTGACAATTTGTTATTCTTAGCCAACCTATAAGCCTGCTTGTATCTGCTGCGTGTATTTAGCTATTTATTTTTCTCAGAAAACCAAGCTCAGTGCCAAAGACATTTGATATCGTCACAGTTTGCTTAGTTGAAAGTTTCCATAAGATTGTTTTTTTCTCTCGTAATTTTTTATAATTTTTCGCAATTTTTTAGTATTTTAACCAACTTGGTGTAAACAACTTTTCTTTTTTTACTTTTTTTAAGTTTCAACTCATATTTGAAGATATTTTTAGCATCATAGATAAAAGAAACTTAACAACAAATTAAAAACAACTTAATATGGGCCAATTATCTGCAATACTTGTTCTTCAGAAATACATTTTTTTATAACCCAACCATTCTAGCATACCCCAATTCCTGAGGCTGCTACATCTGTTTACCACCTATTTAGCCCGTTTACCTGGGAAATTCGTAAGTCCCAATGGTTAAGTTAAACAAAAAACATAGTGACCATTTGTCCCCCAAAAGTTGGTACCTCTCTCCAATATAACCTAGTCTAAAAGGGGTTAGCCCAGATATGACGCAGATAATATTAAATAAAAGAAAAAGGAAAGTACTTCATCATCTTCCAATAAATGTTGGGATCATGGATCGTCGATCGTGGATCGTCGATCGAAAATTACACCAACCCGTTGTGTTCTCCTCAAGGAGTAAGGAGTAACTTTAGTCACGAAAACGTCTCTCATGAAATCGGGACTGAATCCATGCAAGGCCTGAAAAACTTCAAGAAGGAGAAATCTAAGATGCCATACTTGTATCGAAGGTTGCTTTGAAGCCAGAAGCAAATCTTTTACAGTGGCTTCCCAGTAACTATAAGCAATTCTCAAGCAACGCTTATGGGTTTTGTCAATCAAGTTACTCTCCTGTTTCCCTGAAAACATTCAAGTCAGTGGACAGTAGTTAAAATTCGACAGAATGTAAGTGTTGCTTAATCGACATGCTTGTTCAGTGTTCAGATATCTCCTGATTCTGGGCAAGCAGTTGACGTGCCTGTTGGCTTTAATGCATAAATCCTGAATATGAGTATCAAATTTTAATTTGTTATCAATAGTTATCCCAAGTAATTAGACATGGTCAGCAGCAGCAGATTTTACTTGTTTATTACCTTTCTAAAAGCCATGATCCGATGAGACCTGCAACAAACACGACTAACACCCAGACATGTTTTGCAACAAACAGGGTCGCTCCTTAAGCAGACTCTGATTATACCTGGTTACGCAGCACCCAATTTCGTTGCCAGTTTACCTAGTAGTCTTGCCAGTACTTTAAGCAGTCTATTAACGGTGGCTTACTAGGTATACTAACACCTCCACTATCGGTAACTGCTTGTACGATAGACTTATTGATTAGACTTAAGGCCGTCAACACTGCAGCGAGGATTATACACTGATCTCTAAACAAACATCTTTGATCTTTTCGGCAAGCGTTGTATCGCTATCGAGCACTTTTTCAATGGTCTGTCAGATCCTAGCAAACTGCGATGCTAGTTTTTTTCGGTTCTGCGATGCTACTTCCAGGCATGTAGCACGTACCTCTTGTCTTTTAAGTTGTTGAGACGCAGCTCAATCATGGGTTTACTCGCAGCCTTGTCCTGTTCCAGCACTGGATCATTTTGCAACTGTGATAATTTTTCATGCTCGACAACGATATATATTATACACATTTGTTGGACAATTTCAAGTCACAAGGAATAATTACGGACTGAGTCGGACTTGAACCGGCGACCACTGGGTTACC
>JAUCNQ010112546.1:0-11516 GCA_032352715.1 Bougainvillia muscus | reverse complement strand
AATGGTGGGCAATAAGCGAAAAATATTATGTAAGACTATTGTACAGAAATAAAAAATTCTTAAAATGCCCAAAACCCCCCGATAAGTGGGACATTTTTAACTACAGGCCCACATATCCTGGGTTCGCTTAAGTGGAACCCTCGCAAAGTAGGACGGTTTTTGTCTCCCTTGCGTGTCCCTCTTAAGGAGGTCCTATTGTAGTTTTAGAACGGATCTGAAACATAGCAATTTTACCCGATTTTCGAGGTTTTGATGACGTCATTATAACTTTTTATGTCACGACGTTCCTTTTGAGATGGCGAACATTCGTGCTAAGTTTGATGTTCTGAAATTAATTGGTTATAAAGTTATAAGGGGGGAGGGGAGGCGGCGGCGAAAAGATCGGCAGTTTTAGAAGAATTTCATTCTGAAGGGGGTTCTTAGATCCTTTTATTTTGAGGGGGAGGGCTACCTCAAAAGGGGTTGCAGGTTTTTTAGAGAAGGGGTTGTGACACATAGGAGACTGCTTACATAACGTCAAAACAGACTCTAGGCACTAAAACGTTTTCCTGAAATTAATTGGTTATAAAGGTATAAGTTTTTTAGGTGTGGCCTAATTTTTTATTATTATAATAAAAACGCGATAAGACCTAAAAAAGAGGTAAGAAATAATGGTCATGATGAATTTAGTGAAACAAACTCTGTTGTGTGCATATTTAGCATGCAGAAAGTCTTCTGTGATAAAAATGTTACAATTTGCAAATCAAATTTTATGGACGGTCACTAAAGTTATGTTAAAAGCAAAAGTGGGTACCAATTAATTACATATCCTAAAAGCTTGAATAAAGCCCTACAGTTATTTAATTTTTCAACTTTTACCTGGGCGTTTATTTAAGGATGGGACTATTATTTTAGAGGGCGCTTTTTGCAAAAATTGTTATTCCTAAGCAGTTAGGGTTCGTCTCAAAAATTCGCATAAATTCGTCTCACAAATTGCTTCATTTTTACCTCAGATGAAGTTCTATTGTTCATACGAAGTATGCACAATAACACTTCATCTGAGATGAAAATTGACAAGAATGAAGCGAATTTATGAAGCGAATTATTGACACAGTTCCTTACAAGAAAGGTTTTTTCTAAAGATATCTTAATTACATCACTCATATATTCACTAAAACGAAGAATAAGAACTATGCATTGACATTTGACTAACAGTTGGCGAAAAGAAAAGTCAAATTTTCTTCTCCGGAACTTATGTACTGAAAAAAGATTGTATAGACCATTCCTTGTTGCTGCAGGTTAAATTATGTTTTGTGGTTTTTGTTTTAGAACGATGATGGTTACAAACTTTAAATGATCTTTTACAAGATCTATGTGTATTATAGTTTCTTGTCAAACAAGCCACAAATTTCCAATTTTACTACTGTATCAAAATACTGATGATTGTATTGAACCACAAAAGTATATGAATTTTTATTAAATGTTTAATCTAACCCTTTCTAGTCCATTTCCAGATAGTTAAAAAAAATCGTAAGGAACTGCCAATGGTAGCTGATAACAACACACTTCCACAACACACTACCACACACCACACGCCACCATAACACCACCACAACACCACACACAACTTCAATTCTCTACAACCACCGTAATTGGTGTAAAAAACAAAAACGTCAGAATATCAATATTTATAAGCCCTATGAGCCGAAAGAAACTTGGCGTGAACTTCCTTGATCTATGAGTGAAAAGTTCTGGTAGAAATAATTTGGGTGAGAAGATTTTAAGCAAAAAAAATTATTAACTAATTTTCATGAATTAAAAGGTTGAAGAAATTCTAAGCAGATGGATTAAACAACTACCCTACTGGTACCCACACTACCTTGCCCATACTCTGATTATGAGTTCATATAAGGAACCGTTCACAAAATTCGTATGGAGATTCAATTTTTAAATAATTTTTATAGAGCAAGGATGAAACTCCCTAATCTTTAAAAATCCGGAAAAGTTGCAAGGCGCCATGCCTAGGGGGAAAAAATTGAGTTTAGGAAGGGGGGCCCAGATTCTCTTAAAACGCATTTACAGACCTTATATTTGTGTGCCTTAGTCTAATGGTTGCAATCTGGCCACTTGAGTAGTTTGAGTATATTTTTAAGAACTTTTATAAAGAATATTATGGCTTATTTGAAGAAGAAAAGTATTACATAAAAAATCCAGAAAAAATTGTAGCTCATTTATGAAATCCGGAAATCTGAAAAAATCCGGAAAAGTTTCATCAGTGATAGAGAAACAGAAAATAGAAAATATTAGTACTGAAATATCAGTATAACTCGATATAACTAAACTGAATTATTGATGAGATACTGAGATCAGGGCTTATTCTAGAAGGGTAGGGCATGAGTACAATTTTTGAAAAAAGGGGCATATTGAGCCATTATAAGGGTAGATTTACTACTTACCACCCTTCAATGGAGGGCGTTTTTTGATATGTTTAGTTCAAAATAAGTTTCTTTGATATAAGGGCAGCGTATTAGGTGCGATGATTGCACTCAATTATGGCCTAAATTATGCCTAAAAGAATTAGGCACGTTAATATGTTGGTAGGTCTTGAAAGAATTAAACCTGACGATAGGTATTCTCTTCCAAACATATCAGTGTTTAAAGTATTTACTTATCTTGGAGAGTTTTGATGTGAATACAGAAATACTTATTTCAGATCTTAGATTTAGGAACCGTCTCAAAAATTCGCTGAAATTCGCTTCACAAATCACTTCATTTTCACCTCAGATAAAGTGTTATTGTGCATACCTTATATGCACAATAACACTTCATCTGAGATGAAAATTGACAGGGATGAAGCGAATTTACAAGGCGAATTTTTGAGACGAACCCTTATGTAAATCATCAAAATCATTATTTATTAAAATGTTTTACCCTCAAAGATTTTAGAATTATATTTTTTTGTCTGTGAGCGCTAGCAGGAATTAGAAAAATATTGTTTTCAAGTCTGGGTTTAAAAAACATTTTGAGGTCTACTTGAAATATTAGAAATAAAACTGTATTACAAATAAAATTGTAATTCATAGGTTATAAAACTGCGATATATCTCCTGCAACATATTCCTGCATAAATAAGAAATTTGTATATAAAAAGAATGGAGAGCTTATGATGATATTGTGGATGACATCATTTCTAATCAATCAATCATTATGGTGATTCTCCAGTTCACATATATGTGATTGTTACTTGTAGACATATCAATTTACTTTTAAGTATCACGTCTTTAAATTACTAGCTTTGTAACTAAAAAGGAGAAGGGCAATTTTACTTTAAAAGTTGTTTTATGGCTTGTGTTTGTGGTTAATAACAAGCTTCTCCACGTTATCAGTTTCTAAGATGAATGAGTCATCTAGACATAATATGCTTTCTTAAGGAAATTTCCTGATTTTCATTTTTTTTTTTTTTTTATCAGAGGTGAAAATGAAGCGATCTGTTAAGCGAATTAAAGCGAATTTTTGAGACGAACCCTTATCCCCTATGTAGTCTAAAAGTGGATTTATATTTATCAGACTTTAGGTAAACATTGATGTAACATGAGAATGTAATCTAGCTCCTAAACAAGATTATGAAAGATTCAAAAGTTTAACCACTGCTCCTTGAATTTCTGTGGCACAAAACCTGTTTTTCAAAGCAAAATGACTCTTAAAAAGTCTTTGGATAACCAGATGGATGCTGTACTTAACCCATATTAGAGTTAGAGTTTGATGTCACAATAAAAAAAAATCAAATTTGGATTGATTACAAAATCCAAGCAATTAAACATTACACATAAGATAAATATCAGAAAGGTCAATATAATATGTCTGAAACTTGAGTATTAGCACTTGCATATCATTTTAATACCTAGTGTACACAAAATGGTCATACATGATTTAACATCCTGCAGTAAATGCGGCAGGATAGGTAAATTATGTATGCCAATTTAATAAGACACTAGTCATAAAAGGTTTAAAATTTATATAACAGTTAGAAAAATAGCGATAATTTGAACAAGAAAAATTGTTTTAACATGAAATGACACATTTAGAAGAAGTATCTCTTTGTGGATACTTTGTATGCCCAATGACACTTCATCTAATATGAAAAAAGAAGCGATTTGTGAAACAAATTCTGGGCCTATTCTATAATAGGTGGCAACGTCGGATAAGTTCAAAAAGGACTATTTTACATAAAATGGTCACTTTCTCTTCTTCACTATTTAAGGGTAAGCGTTCGATTGTTGGACCCTTAAAAGGTCTGGAATAGGGTTTGAGGTGATAGTGATGTTAATCAGGTATTTAAATGGTAACCTTTAGCATGGAGGTTACAAATTAGTGGACCTTGTAAAATTAAAAAATCATAAAAAGCAATTAAGCAGTAGCGCTCTAACACAAACTTTGCTATGGTGCAGCTGTAACCCTTACTCTAACTTAGTTAACTAATAGTTTCACTTTTGCAGTGGTGCTAACATCAGAAGCCGTCTCAAAAATTCGCTTAATAAATTCACTTGATTCCTGTCAATTTTCATCACAGATGAAGTGTTATTGTGCATACTTTGTGTGCACAATAGCACTTCATATGAGGTGAAAATGAAGCGATTTGTGAAGCGAATTTAAGCGAATTTTTGAGACGAACCCTAAACTGCTAATTAAACTCAAAACCACTCCGTCCTGATATCATATTAGTAACATAAATTGGTTTGAGTTCTGAGAACAATAAATTTTTAGGTACTGAATAAATAACTGCTAATATTGTAGATAACGTTGTGATTATCATGAATAACAGAAAAATTAAATTGATGTGATCCTAATATATGTTAAGTCTGGGCATTTCTGGGCATATATGTTAAGTGGGGGGTCTTTCCTACCTACTGACTTTAGAACCAATTAAGTTCAGGACACAAAACTTGAAATATTCAACATCACAAAAGGAATCATGTGACTTATATGATGACGTCATAATGTGAGTGATGCGTCATCCAAACCACAAAAATTGCATATAATAACTATGTTTTAGCTCTGTTCTTTAACTAAGTATATAACAATAGGAATTATATTCCCCAAAACACTATAAAAAATAGTTAAATAAGACAGAATTTTCTGTTTTAAACATTTTCAACCATTCTAACATGTACATTTAACTGGATTTTCACGTAAAAAAAAAACTTTGCTGGAAAATCTTTCTGGTGCTGGTATACATTTTTTTTCGGTAAATTTTCGGGTACAGTACAGTAATGGAAAAATTTCTAGTCTTATTTTTTTCGGTAAATTTTTGGGTACAGATATTCATGTGCAAAATTTTAAGTCTTAATCTTAAATAATTTAGGAAATACGACATTGCAAAATTCCATTCCAACAATAGCCAATAATTTTAAAACCACTAAGGAACCGTCTCAAAATTATTGCTTAATAATTCGCTTCATTCCTGTCAATTTTCATCTGTGATCAAGTGTTATTGTGCATACTTTTTCATCTGAGATGAAAATTGACACAAATGAAGCGAATTCGCTAAGCGAATTTTTGAGGTGGGCCCTGAAGATATATATGAAGGGCTGAAATTTTCACAGATGGCACAATATAGTTCAATATTAAAAGTCAAAGTATCAAATCGGAATCTGGCACTTTAGTCTTTCACTTGACAAGTTACTTGTCTTTTTGAAAGTGCATACAAGTATGCATAACAGAATTCGAATTAGCTGGTCGCAATACACTGGAAAATGTATTTAATTGCGAACCCAAAATTGACTTTTTTGTTTAAAAATAAAGTTATCATTAAAAACAGTTTACTTAAAGGTTACCTCTCGTGAAAAATGAAGTTGATTTCATATGAAAGGCCTCGATCCGTGATTAATGAATCTTTTGGAATTTTTTAAAGATATTGATGCGTTCTTGGGATATTAATGTTTAAAGATTTGAAAACCCTGGGAAGTTGTGGACCTAAGGTATTTAACAGTATCAGTTCATATACAAAATCTCATTTCATTTGGCTAGTCGGATGGATGTTTTTGACTACATCAGTACTTTTCTTATTAAAGGGGCTGGGGTGAGTGTACAGGTGGCAATTGGCAAAGCATTTTTTATAGTTTAGATTGAGATGTTGTATGTCTTTTCACGCAAGTGTCTAGAAATCTAAAATTGCATTTGGGTTGTCATGGACCTTTCCAATTCTTTAAACATCAATATCTTGTGAATGAAGCAGTATTTTTCAGAAATTTCAACAGATTCATTAATCACACATGGAGGTCTTTCATTCGAGGTAACCTTTAAAGCCAATGCGAAACACATAGTTTTATATGAGATCATGATTAACTCAATAACCATGGATTATATATAAAAACCAAAATGTTAAAGAGTTTTAGTAAAACGTTTTCGCTTTAATCAAGCATTATGAATACTAATTTTTACATTAACTCAATACTCTACCCACTTGATTCGCCTTAAGAAAATATTTTCTCCAGGGGAACCAGCTGGAAAAAAATACTCACAGAGCTTGGGACATTTAGCGAATCAACTTTTTCTTTCTAATTCGCATCCTGGACAAATAATTTATTTTTGAATGTACTGTATGAAAACTAATATGAATTCCCATATAAATTTTGTAGATTTGGGTGTTTTTCATATGTAGGCATATACTATGACACTAATTCAGGTCTTTTAAGTGTCTGTTTGACCCTTGATGACTCATACAGACGCTTCCCTCATATTCTAGATTAAACCTAGATACTTATCTAAAAACACACTTACCAATGCAGTTTCAAGGGCTTCAACCATGGGTGTTACAATCGGCGTAGATTGAGAAACATCACTTGTTGAAGTACTACAAAGGAAATTTATACACTTTCTTTTTAAATTAAGGGAACCGTCCACAAAATTTTTATGGACATTTGTATCAATTTTCATTGAGAAGAAGTGTCTTTGCGATACTACAAACTTTGTGGACGGTCCCTAAAGAGTAAGTTGTGATAAACCATCAAAGAAGGGAAATTTAACAGTAAAATTGTGATCCCAACATTTATATCACACTTTAAATAAAGCTGTCAGAAGTTGCAACAAATAGTAAACTTGATGTTTCCTGTTATATGTCAGTAATTCTCTGAGGTTCAAATTGCAGGTCAGTAAAACTGTGGTCTATTTATATATATACTGTAAACAGTTGAACCTCAATTTTCTTAACATGCAACTATTCCAATCCTTTAGAAACCTCCATAAATAACTGCTGTTTTTCGAATTACTCGTGTATAAAATTTGTTTTTCAGAACATGTTTTTAGATAGTCACAGCAATAAAATGCAGACTCAAAGCTCGTAATTTTTAATTGTTAAAAGTTTTAGTTCCTTAAATCTTGTTGCAGGAACTATTAAAAATACAACTATTAATTCCAGTTTAACCAAGTGAAAGGACGTAGTATTTACACGGCGTTATTACTACTTAGATCTGTCTTACATATGGCTTTAATTTCAGTTTTATTTGCGAGTGAAAAGACGTTGTATTAGCGTCATTACTGTATTACTTTATATATATAACATGTCTGTATCATGTAAGTTTAGATTAGCTATGAAGAAAGTATAATTAATGAAACGTCGCCAAACTATGTGTTTTTATTTCTGTTCACATGTATATACATATCGACACAACACACACTGATTTTTACTATAAATTATATGTATATATATGGCTGCGGTCACACCAAAATATTATCGTGCTTATTTAACACATCTGTGCATAGTGATTATTTTTATTATTACGTGATTTAAATTTGGCTTACTAAACCAAATTGCGGTAAATATCAAACGGAATTCGTTAGAGCTAAATTACGATTTTAAAGCATTTTCTAAGGCCATGATACACAATACGATTTTCGTCGTAAGTCAATATTAGATGTACCAAGGAACACGTTTTTTTAGACAAATATTTTCATGTATCTTTGAAAGATCAAGAAAAAAGGAGCCGTATGACTCATCGTATACTGCTAAAATTCGATTTTTATTCGACTGTCGTATGAATTTTGACCAATCAGAAGGTAATGCGGTTAGTTAGTAAGACAGGAGAAAAAGAAAGTATCATATTTTTACAATGGGTTACTTTTCTGAAGTAACAAGAAGTTGAGAATGAGAAAAGCCTCTGGAAGTTGGAGAAGGGGGACAATCCTAACGTTCTCTTTTTTGTAAACTGTTGCTGTAGCTTCAGCACTGAAAGCTATTGGCTATATTGTCTTTCCATGTTTAAAAAGACTTCTTTGTCGTATCGTGTATCTGTAAATTATTAAAAAAAGCCTGTTTAGCAAATGAATAGTACAAGTCTTACGATAGACTAGAGTCGCTCAGTAGAAATCAGCGAGAGCCAGCGTACGAAGCACGCTTTGAGGTGTCCGTTCACAGGTCCATGTATCATGGCCTTTATACGCTGTTTTATGCAAAAATATTGTGATACTATTGAGCAGCTGGTTGTTTACTGAAATAAAATTAAATCCTTTGTTTTAAGATTTATCTGTCAGCTAAGCACAAAAATGTATATCTAAATCACGCCTCGAGGCATGATTTAGATTTACTGTATGCTTAATCTAAACGCAGGAAAGTATAATTGAATAGAAATCACTCAAGAATTTTTTTTTCGATCACATCAAAATATTCTAACTTTGTTGCTATAGCTACGTACGGATGTGTTAAATAAGCATGGTAATTTTTTTGGTGTGACCGCAGCCTATATATATATACTGACTATTTAGTAATACATTTTTTCACAAAGAACTTGTGGATACATTTATCAATTTCCGTTCTAATTTCACAAAGTTTGGCCAGAGGAAACAAATTTCCTTTCAATTTCCGTTTTGAAGCTAATTGGTAGTTTGCGAGAGTGAGGTTACAGTTCGAAAAGTGTGTATGTTGTTTATCCAACAAACTAAGATGGTTGTGTAATTATTATTATTATTATTATTATTTCTTTATTTTAACTCTGTCAGTCACAGTATAAATATAAATACAAAGCCACAGTACTAATTGGGTCTATTAACACCGAATATGCCTATTCAAATTAAACAGAAAGTTCTAAATGCAGGGATTACGTAGCAGTAAAATATTAGCGTACAGGCAAGCAACAAACACTTTGAACATTGCAAATTCTTGGGGTACAGCAAACTTATGAAGGTTGAAGGTACATGTACACCCCATAAATGCCATTTGTCGTTCCATGAATTTGTGATACAAATTTTGTGGACATTAGTGGCCTTACGCAATTATTCATTTTGAAATCCTATTCAACCTACTGTAGTGGAATGTCAGATCTTAGGGCAGGGTGTAATTGAGAAGTAAATATACCTTTCAAATGATGATCTCCTTTCCACTCCATTAGTATTATAACTTGAACCCCTCGATTGCGTCGGTACTGATTGGTTTGGTAAGAATTCTGAAGATAATGATTTTGTAGGTTCTCCAGTGGGAGAAGTTACAATTTTATTTCTATCAAATTTTATGTCTCCCCCACTTTCAGTATTATGTCTAGTTCTTTTAACCATAGGTGATGAAGGATTTTCACTATTTTCTTGTTTTTGTGAATCCGCAAAGTCATTTATAGCCCATTTGCCTTTATCATATGGTTTGGATTTAGCTATTTTAACAATTCTAAACCTTGATGGAGCTTCCGCTGTTTGTGTTTGTATCGTAGGTTGAGTTGTACTAGTAACGGATGCAGTAGTGGAAGTTGCCACTGCTAAGTTCGTTGAACTAATCGTATTAGCAACTGCAGTAGTAGTCACTATATTTGTGTCTGCAATTGAAGAAGAAGTAAGCGTTAATTCAGTGGGTTTTGTAACACTTTCGTCATTAACTTTTTCTAATTCAGAATGTCTTGCTATAGATTCTAATATTGATGTAGAGCTAGATTCTTGTGTTTCTGATAATGTATCATCCAGTTCCGAATCATCACCTCCTACACTCTCACCATGACTTTCTACTCGTGTAATCTCAAATAAACTTTTATTTCCTTTCCCAGTTTTTGGAACAGGAATGTCATTACTGCTGATAGAACCAAGATTTGATGAATGACCACTGCTGATTATGTTTACGACAGGTATAGGACCAGGTGATTTATCGTTGATCTTTATATCTTCAGTTACAACCGGGCTATGTGTTGTTAAGGCAGGGAAGTTTCCCGGCTGTTGTGGATTTTCTCCTCTTGGGCTTTTTGCAGTGAAATCTATCAAATTGTGGTCCGAAGCGGATGCCATTGATGCATCTCTCCATCCACTACATGAGAAAATTATTACCGAAAATTGGTAGCAACCTATTTTATTCTTAAACATATGCAACAAGTCATTCTAAGTCCAGCAAAAAAATTAATATTGGGTTCAAAAAATTCACAAAACTCTCTCTCCTGTGCTTTTTCTTCTTCTCTTTGTGGGGGGAATTTTAGATTATAGAACAATAAGCCAATTTCAACAATATTTGCAATTGAAAAGATATCTTCATTCGTGACTCTAGTGACTTATGTAGAACTAAGTTTCAGAAGAACCTTAGCTCGTACATTTTAAAGAGGAATATAACGATAACATTGACCAAAAGTCCTGCACAATCCCGTCACTTCTTCCAAAATGTTGATACTGGTCTCGATGTGCGCACCTTACAGCTATTGCCTGGAACATCGAGCCAGAGGTTTAGCCTGGAAACCTGAAACCATTCCAACTTAAAAATCCCGTCTAAATCAATAGAATTCATAAATCTGAAGGTAACTATTCAAGGCTAAAAAGAAGGCTGCTCCCGCGAAAGGCCCTAACGCAATTCCATTTTTGCGAAATAATTCTTCAACGATTTTTTTAAGGAGGACTACACAACGCGGACTCAAAGCAAGTTCTCTCTGTAATTCCACTCCCCATAATTCGAATAACTCATAATTCGAACAGGTTTTCTTTCCCCGTGAAGACCTTTTCTCTATAGGTCAACTTCCCGACCTCGTAGTAGCCACGACCGTTTTTTCGCTTTTTGATTTTGGAATGGCGGTCCTTGGTACGAAGTTGGCCAACTTCCCATAATTCGAAAGATTATTTTATCCCCGCGGGAGTCCACTCGCGGTGATGGCCGCATACTGAGAGACTCGTGGAGGTTCAAAGGCTTATACCCAGTGGGCCAACCTCGTCCCCAGGGCTTTTCGCTTTTTTACTATAGTAGAAAATAGTAGAAAATACTATAGTAAAAAAGCGAAAAGCCCTGGGGACGAGGTTGCCAGTGGGCACACCGACATCTATTAGACGTCTGTAAGACGTCTGAAATCGTGCTCTGTAAGACGTCGTCAGGTGGTCTAATGTGAAAGACTATTAGACGTCTTGTTCAGATGTCTTATAGACGTCTTTGTGCGACAACCGCAAGACGTCTTATAGGCGTCGTACAGACATCTTATAGACGTCGTACAGACATTTTATAGACATCGTACGGACGTCTTTTAGACATCGTATAGACATCTTAAAGACATAATTTTATTAGAGATAAATGACGTCATATGCAATTATATGTTC
>JAUCNQ010112535.1:0-11518 GCA_032352715.1 Bougainvillia muscus | reverse complement strand
AAAAAGGGGGGGGGGGGGTATCAGCTGACTCATTTTCAATGAGGGGAACTGGATTTTCGTAATTTCCACTGCTTTACTTTGTTCCATGAGAATCCTCTACCCAAATACATATTGATTCTTATATGATTTCATTCAAACATAGCTATATGACTATACTTACATCAGTCTGTTTTCCCATGGTTTTTTGCAGAAGGCATTGGTAGCAGTCTGTTGACCCATGGTTTTATTTGAGAATCATTGGTGGCGGCGGTGGGTAGGGGGGAAACCAGCGCAAAGAGCAAATTTGACAGGGGAAACACGAAAAGGGGCGGTAAACAGCATTTCTTGGTTCCAGGAGGGGGGTGAAAAGGAGGGGGGGGTAACTAAGGGTTTTATCAAAATTTGGAGGGGAGAACTGACCCTGTAGTCTAAATTTTAAGGTTTTTCATTCGTTTTACAAATCGTTTCGTTTTCATTTCAGATGAAGTGTCATTGTGTATACAACATAGGTACAAAGATCTGAATGAAAATAGATAAGGAACCGTCTCAAAAATTCACTTTATAAACTGCCTAATTCCTATCAACTTTCATCTCAGATGAAGTGTTAAATACAATACACTTCATCTGAGGTGAAAATAAGGCGATTTGTGAAGCGAATTAAAGTGAAACTTTGTGACGATCCCTAGTGAGGAAAGAGTGAAACTTACCACAAGAGATCATGATTTTGTTGTGTTTTTACTGTTAATGTGTCACCTTTAGGTTCGATGTACTGAACTTCATTTCCAGTGTTTAGGAGATTTTGAAGAGATTTGCTGACTTGGCATGGTTGAGTTTCAGTAGCTACTGATGTATCTTCTACCATGACAAATTGTATTAATTTTATTTTATAACTAATTCATAGAACAAAGATAACAAATGGGATCTTTCTGATTTAGCGGCCTGCGCTTATTAAGCGCCCACATGTAATAAGCACCCGGGGTAAAACTTAAAATTGCCAATAAGCGTCTGCATTTATTTGGCGCCCATATCTAATAAGCGCCCCCTCATGTAGGGGGGGGCCTTATCAGAAACACTGCTTTGAAATGGGGCACTTCCTCAATGTTCGAGTTATTACACATGGAAATTTCTGCATATCCAGGGATCGAATTAACGTTAAATAAATAGTTTGCTACTTTTAAAAGATTTAAAAAAAGAAAACAGTAACCCACCATGGTTGGGCGACGAAGAAAATTTTGCTATCTAAATCTCTAAAATAGCCTCTAAATTGATTTTTCAGGTTGTTTTCATTTGTGATTTAAAACTGTTTATTTGTAGTGATTTAAAAACAGTTAAAACTGATTAAAAATGACGCTATCACACTTTCGCATATCAAATAATAATAGGACTATTGGTAAACCAATTAGGTACATGTTTGTAACACAAGGAATAGATTAGCGACAAATATCTACAAAGACAATCAGAAATTGAATACATAAACTATATTGATTAAAGTCCTCTTCGCTTTGAAAAATGGTTGGCGATGTTGTGATCATCAAAAGTATAGCAATCAATATGAACCTTGATTGATCCGGAGCATATTGCATAAGAATATCTAAACTATGGATATAAACCTGTACATAGACAGATTCAAATCACGCTTTTACTTTACATCAGTAAAACGGAGTCTCATTAATTTTTGATTACTTAATGTATGGCGATGGTCTCTAAAGACTAAGAGTGGACCCGCCACTGCTGTTCATTGCAATATATCGGGAATTTTTATGCTATATCGGAAAAGAAAGGTGTTCGACGTAAAATGTTTAGAAAATGGTCACACACACTTTTGCTGCAGGGTTGTTAAGGCAATGATGACCATTTTGTAGACCTATGCATCTAAACAAAATGACGTAGATAATATAACGTCAACGAATACAATAAAAAGCCTAAAGTAAGTTATCTATATGTCGTCATCGCTACTATTGATCTTCCACAAACTTGCATTGCAAATCGTACCATTTACATCACAGAAGTGTCTTTGTACATAGATACTAACAGGGGCGGATCTAGAACAAGCTTTTAATTAGGCAAAGCAATAAAATGGAGAGCAAAACTCATTGACTTTGAATAGTGTAATAATTGATTGATAATCTTTAAAAAGGCTAACGACCATTTATTAACTATTAATTGGTAATCAGGTTTAATCTCCATCTGTGTGCTCTGACTAGGTCTGAGTCCGCTCCTGGAAATACGTTAATGAGGTAATTCTTATAACACTTTTAAAAGGCTTATATATGTGTCAACGATTGACAAGAAAAAGCTGCAAACTCAGTGTGAGCGATTTGACTCGGCTCGATATTTTGAAAAATTATATGAAAAAGTTTTTCTATTGTTTTTATTGTTTTGGTATTGTTTAAATTTTTTTTTATACAAACATTTTTCTCACAAATAAAAAAGTTGAAAAAAGTTCAACTAAAAAATATTTCTCTATCGAAAAATCTAATCAATAGAAAAATAATATAACCTTTTCAAACAAAATGATTTTAAAAACGTAGAGCTGTATGTAAAATGACAAACAAATATGGTGCGTGCAGTTGTGACATATATGCGTAATGTTCCTTGATTCATTTGTGAGCTCCTTGATTCGTTTTAATCAATTTTATACAGAGAAAGAGTTAAATATTTAAAAATTTTGATTCGCATTTTTAAAGATAGTTGATTAAACTGGTTCGCATACACTAAAAAACGATTCACATTTAGCGAACTGCGACCCCTTATTTCGATCGTTGATATCTCCTTCCTCTTCTGCTTTAATTCTAAGTCTACAAATGTTTCCTTGCCTGTCAGTGCCAATATGCTTTCTTATGACTGGAAAAAACACATTGGTTGAAACATCATAAGTGAAAAATTTAATATAGGCACAAACTTTTTTAGCGCCCGCATTTAATAAGCGCCCGGGGTAAAAATTGAAAAATATAATAAGCGCCCGGGGCACTAAATTCAGCATTTACGGCATCTCATGTTTAAAATAAGACACATTATTCGATAATAATGACAACACTTTTTCTGCTGTTTTGATTTCCAATGCCGACAACAAAGAAAATAAAAATAAAATGATGTTTCCTGAAATGATATAATTTTTATCTTATTATCCTATTGCACTAATACTGATAGCATGTTATTAATTATTAAAATATTTTAAAGGATAATCGTTTAACTTTTAGGTACTTTTATCATTATAACTACACTCAAGTTTTATATCGAAATTGTATTCCTTTAATATTAGTTTATAATAGGTTACCATATGTATAATAGTTCTATTAAGACAAACTGAGAATTAACAGATGCTCTCTTATTTGTTGTGTTTAAAATGAGCACGTAACCGACACCTTTAATGATAAAACCTCTTTTCCAAGGGAAACTGCAAAAACGTGACAGACGGACAGATAGAAACCAAACTCTCTCTGCTACGCGAGATAGAACAATAGCCTCTACTTAAAATAACAGAAATGATCATTGGAAATAAAATTTAAACATTTTCAACTTTTTTTTACAATGATCATTGAAATTCAGTCTATTTCAGCATTTAACCCTGTTAGGGGGGAGGGGTAGATTATGTCTAGTGCCGATCCCAGAGTTTATTTGGGGATACCGTTTTGATATTACGTCAAAAAAGTAAAAAAAAAAAAACTTCAGCGGTACCAAAACACGCCTGGGTTCGCCACTGTATGTGTAAGCATAAGACTTTCAAAGCCGAGTGTATTGGCATCACATATACCATATTTCCTTGAATGAGCGCCTCACATTTAGAAAATAACAATTTAATGAGCGCCCCCTTGAATGAGTGCCCCCCATCCTCAAAAATAAAGTTAAAAAAGTAAGAAGTAATAACTATCAATGTGTGGATACAACGATTATAAAACTCCTTGCGACCGCCGCAAAATGATGACAACAGATTGTATATTTTACAGGCCAGGTAGCAAGTGCAATTTCTCATTCTTGCGCTATCTTCGCTACAAGTAACTGCTAATTTTACTCACGCCCACCTGCACCCATATCTACCTTCTTTAGAACGTTTTTGTTCATTGTTTTCATGAAATATATGAGAATGTTTATCATTGGAGGTGTCTACCAAGTGTCTAGGTTTTTTGGTTACCTCCCTTCTTTAGCAGACATGGATAATAATCCCAGTTTCTTTCCTTCCTTCCACTTCCATGGTAGATCTTGTGAGTTTGTACATGTATCGCGATGAAAGACTTGCTATGAACACATCACCTACATGCCTTCGCCTTTGTGTTAATATTTGTCACAAAAACAGCTACTCTCCAAGATAAATAACTAAACAAATAGGCTAAGATAGATGAAAATGCATCATAATTAATTTGACAGTTTAATTAAGTAAAACCAACAAAGAATCCAAATGCAACAGTTATGGTACCGTACGTTTTTATATGGTACATGTTCTGATCCAGTCTTCTGTGATTGCTTGCCATGGGGTTTGGTCCGGGTAGTAATTTGGGATGTGCAGGGCTTTAGTTTTTGTCTGAATTAAAATATCATATTTTAGCTCTTGGTCTGAACTTCTTCTAGGTGTTCCTCAAGGATCTGTCTTAGGACCACTTCCTTTTAACATATACTTAAACGATGTATTCTTTATCCTAAGGAAAAGTGATGTCTGCAATTTTGCAGATGACACAACTCCTAATGCATGTGATGCAGATATAAAAAGTATGTTTTTTAAACTTGAGCATGTCTCTTCACTTTTAATAGGCTGGTTTGATTATAACTATATGAGATTTAACACGACAAATGTCACTTGATATGCTCAGCAAGCAAAGTTGAACATACTTGGGTACGATTAGGAAAAGATTAAATTTGGGAAAGTGGAAATGTCAAGCTTCTAGGTGTGACAATTGACAATCAGCTTAAATTTGATGATCATGTAAAAAAACATTTGCACAAATGCAGGTAGAAAACTTAGTGCATTGACAAGAATGCTAAAAGATTTATCATTTCAAAGAAAAAGACTATTACTTAAAACGTTTTTTGAATCCTGATTTGCTTACTGTCTTTTAATTTGGATGTTTCATAGCAGGGAAACAAATAACAGAATAAATGGTCTTCATAAAAGAGCTTGTCTACAATGATTTTAACTCATCTTTTGAAGAGTTACTTGAAAAGATAAATCATTTTCAATTCATCATAGAAATAAACAGTATCTTGCAATTGAAATGTATAAAGTTGCAAATAGTCTGGCTTCTGAAATATTTGCAAATATATTTATTAAAAAAGAATCAAGTGGCCTTTGTCTGCATTCATCATCGTGCTTTCAACAACCACAAGTGCACACTGAACTCAAAGGAAAACATTCATTAAGGTATCTGGGACCTCTAATATGGAGAATTGTACCTCAGAGATTTGAAATTCTGACTTGCTTAGATTCTTTAAGAACATGATAAAACAGTGGAAACCTCACTACTGTCCTTGTAGGCTATACAAGGATTATATACCAAATGTAAGCTTTATCAGCATTTCAACATAATCCCTGAATAATCATTTAGATTTAGATTATTTCTATTTTTTTTGGTTTAATTCAAATAGACATATTCGGTGTAAATAGACCCAGTTAGTACCGTGGCTTGTATTTATGTTTTACTGTAACCGAATTAAAATAAAGAAACAATAATAATAATAATTTTTGTGTCTTTTGTATGATAAAAAGGGGTTGAGAAAACGAGTTGTCTTTGGATCACCTCATTTTTGTTGTACTGGTTGGTCGCATGTTCAATTTTTCCCATTTGGACAGTACACCCCATTGGGTTAAGTCTTAGAATCTCTCAATATTTCTAGTGATTAAGCCCCTTTGGGATTCCACTCCACCACTTTATGTAAAATTTGTTTATAACTTGAATCTATTGACACATGCATAATACTTGGCAGTCAAAACCTAAAGAACAGAGATGTAACAGGTTGAAGCAAAAACACACTGCATTATTCCTGTATAGAGACAGCCACGCCAAAGTATTTCTGGACAGCCAAGGTAAAAAAATGAAAAAAATGGCAATGTGGGTGAAAAATGAGAAAAAAATAAAAAAAATGACACACTTGACAGCATTAATATTGAGAAAGTGTTTACAGAAACTTCTGTGTTCGCATTTGTTGCACTATATGTACATGAATTTATGGCATCGATTTTTAGAAAATTCATATAATCTACAGGTTTGGAAAACAAGAAAAACACAAAGACGGGGGGGGGGGTAACATGGTTAAGGTATATTTCCACAAGCCTAACTTTAAAAAACAAGATTTTTGAAATGTACTGACAAGAAGCTAACTAACTGAGCTATTAATTCCCACCTAGGTTAAGGGTACTGCATAACTCGTTTGTGTATAGGCATTTCTTAATTGAAAAATGACAGGTTTTTTACCCCCAAATTTAATTAAATCGTCTGTAACTTCTATGGAAATGATCCAAAATCCTCAACCTAGGTATTTTTGATTAGAAAATACCAATTGCAATAGAAAAACATCAGTTGCATGCAAGGAGAATCAAAATAAGCTAGCGAAAATATTATGCAACCTTAACTGCGTTGAGTATTAATCGATGAAGAAGAAGAAGATATTGAGAAGAATTGAATTTTGTAGACAAAACAAAAAGGTTTTTTCACTGTTTGTCAGTTATATTATATAATTCATGGAGCAACAGATTAGAAAATTTGTAAGGATAGCTAAAATTATATACTCACCAATTCTGGGATGTGCCCAAAGAGGAACTAACAAGCTGCATTTTGAATCACACGTGGGCGTGGTCTGTATATAGGTTTAAAGTCACTTGTCAAAAAAGTCATTGCCAATGTTAAAAGAGCACAAAAAACTGAGTTCATTCTATCTTGGGCAGTTCAGTTTGCCTCTGTTATGTTTTTGCAGTATCCTGGAAAAGATGTTAAGAATGATGTGCTTATTTTAAAGAATAACAGATCTTGAGCATCCATTAGTTATTGCTTGATGTACAGATTGTCACACTGAAACTTGCAATTAAAGATAATGCTTAACTCTAAAAAAGCTTGGGCTATCTTGACAACTACTTACCTTAATGGTACTTATTTTTCGCGGGTACTAATTTTGAGTTGAGTTGAGTTGAGTTTTCGCAAAATAAGTCATATAAAAGTCAATCAGCAAAATTTCCTCCCCCCCCCTTCTCCTTGATCTAACTCAAGATTGGCTTACTTTTAGAAATTGAAACTTTGCATGATTATAGCAGCAATGTTGTAGTTTCTAAAACAATAGGATTTATTATTATGATGTCATTAAATGTTGCCATTTTGTCGTATACGACTTTTTAAGGTAACGGTGCCTGAAAATGACATGGCTTATGTGACGTCATGAAATTGCCTTAGGTGATAAATTTTGTGCTGACTTATTTTTGTGAGTCTGATTTTTGGTGCATTTTTCAAGACAAACTTGTGAATTATATAATTTTTGCGAAAGACCATATTTTCTTTATTTTTCTGTACGTTTTACATCTCTTTCCAGTGCAAAGTAAAGAAACATAAAAAGCGACAAATAAATATGTTTTCTTAGTTTTTGCATGGATTTATTTTTGTGAAATGTTGTAACACCAAGTTTTTGCATGGATTTATTTTTGCGAAAAATCGTAGAATATTGACCGCTATTAACGGTATTGACTCTTGACCTATAACTTCTGTTGCACTCAGTGACAGTTAACAGATCACTTTCATCGCATCATGGCTAGCACGGCTTAAGTTGACGGTTCAGGAGTATTTATGCTCTTCTGAGCTACACTGTCACACTGAAGTGCTTTCCTAGACAACCACTTGCAACACCTGATGATCCCTTTGTACCATCTACCAAATTTCCCTCACATGGTATGGGTTGACCTGAGGAACAGCTTTTTCAGACATATGATCCCAAGCATGTCGAGCATGGGTATCAAACCCTCGACCACCAGATTACAAATCCGATGACTTAACCACTAGGCCATGCTCGCTTTAAGTAAGTAAGTAAGTTGGTAGGGCGACCTATTGTCATAGCAATAGACCAGGACAATGAATTGCTGAAGCAGAGCGTCACACCTGCTATCAGCTCCCAGAGCTACCGCACAGAGTCAATAATAAATTGCTAAAGAACGGAAAAAGGCTGTGAACAACCCAGCCTTAGAGTTGGCCATAAAGATATTATAACACCGCAGATCAAAAATACTCAAAACTATTCTTATAGGGAACCCGGTGAACAACTAATAGCCATAAATTTATTATAAGTTATAATATAACACCGCATATCAAAAATACTCAAAACTATTCTTATTATAGCGACTTAAACGGAAAAGACTACTAAATCTGTTTTTAATACAGACCCACCAGTGGGTGAACATTTTACAAATCATCATGGGTGTAGAAGATCGTCCAAGAAGAAATAATGCTGGACAAAATACGAACTCATTGATCATGAAATTTCGGATAAAGAACTTGTTGATGAGGTTGAGGTTGAAGTTTACAAAATAAAAATGATGAGGCAAGAGAAGGAATTAAAACAAAAAACTATTCCAATTCTACACAAACGATCGCAGCAGTCTTTTCTACCAAAATTCCTCTTTTTCACCAAATCGCAAAAGCTTTCCCTGCAAATTTAGCAACAATTTCACTGGCTGTGGAGCAAAGTGCTAACCACCTGTCGTAAACCGGCATAAGGGTAGCCTGGTGAGAGTCGATTTGTCGACATTAATGATTTTTTTTATTGATGTCATCATTGATGAGTTGCCCCCACCACCCGGCCTACTTTTCAGTAGGCGGCGCACCGTGCCTGCATTTTGAAATTTGCGTACTTAGCGTAATTTTTGGTTGGGGCACAAGCTGATATAGCTGTAACAATGGCTCCAAAAGTACTCTGAAAAAGGCTGTCTCCCTAGGGCCCAGGCTACACGCTAGTAAGTAAGTAAGTAAGTAATTTATTTCTGCGTTAAGGAAAACATATATATAAATACAGTCTCTAATAAATACTACGTTATATTAACAGTTATATTACCTTAAATAAAAGTTTTCAAGTTAAATTAAATTAAGGGTGAGAGGTAATGGCGAGGTAATGACGGGTCAAAGACCTTTAAGAGATCAAAATTCGGACCTCTTAGGAACCGTCTAAAATCACTCTTAGAAGTTCATTTTTTTGGAATGAATTTTCATCTAAAAAGAGGAGTTGCATGGCATAGTATGTATGCTCAATAACCCCCCTTCCGAGACAAAAATAAAACGATTGGAGAAGCGGGGTATAGTGGTTCATTTGCAGACGGTCGCTTCGAAGCTTGAATAGTTGACAATAAAGGAGACCTAGAACTATTAAAGAGCAAACTAACTAATAAAAACAAGAAAAAGTTACGTAATATTTATCGATGGACTGCTGATTCCGTGCGTTGAGTATAAGGTTTTTCGAATTCTTTATGATTTCCAAAGCACAAGGGAACCTCAGTAATAGCATAGCTAAATTGGCCTAAGGTCACCAGTTAGGGAGTAAGTTGACTGAAGAAAGTTACTTTAGAGGACAATATTATAGGTATCATGAGACGGGGGAGTTGAGACATGAGACATGAGAGCATGGGAAGCTAGAGTTATGTTTGCTCGATCTAGTAGATGCTCTTTTTATTTTGTCTGTTTTTATCTAGCTAGGACACAATGACAGTATGCAATAAGCAACACACAACTACCCTTGTGTTCAGGCAGCAGCAGATATCTCTCAGATATAACCTCTCTGCTGACTCGCGAATGATGATCTTGGTAGCTAGTTTGATTGGGGATGATTAAGTTAGAGAGCCATCAAAAAATAGGTCAAATTTAAACGATTAACATTAGCTACTAGCTAGCTATTTATTTGAGAATTTGATGAGTTTCCCTCGTTCTAGAGTAAAATATGAAAATGGAATATCATCTTTTGGGGCTTTCTTCTTGCTGTCTTGCATTTGTTAAAAAACAAATTGTAAACAACGCATAGCATGTGCTGAACACATGTCGTAGCGTCCTCGCGCGCATCGTAGATAACTTAAACGGCATCCGAATTCAAAGAAAATGAGAACGGGGGGCACTGAGTTATAACAAGTAGATATTATTATAGAAGATATCGGTTCACAATTTAAAATGCATTGTTATGTTCTGATGTTGAAATTTGTTAGCAAATATGGAAAAGGTAGATTGCCACATAAATTCCTCTGTTCGTCCTCGATTTTTGCCTAAATGATCTGGCAACGTCCACCCCCAACAAGAATCTTGAACACTGAAATATAAACATAACAATGCATTGTGGGTTTTAACAATTTACAAAAAAATACCCGGATGATAGGTTGTAAACAAATGTGACTCGTTATGCTCGTTCGAAAAAAAACATGAATTCGTATATCATAAAAATGTTTTGAGCCGTCGAATGTTTCTGTGTTAGTGTAAGCTTACCCGTTTGAGTAAAATTTCACAAAAAAACTTATATCCATGCATTGCCACCCCTCGAGAGATTCTTCTACAACAAATTAGAAATCTAATTTGCATGACTGGAATTATTATTTTTTCTGAAAAATTAGTTGTTTTGAAATAAATACAAAACAAGAAATTTTGTGTTGTAAAAGCAAAGTCATATTACTTGCGCACTTGCAAGAAATCCCTTATCTCGGATTTTTAATGAGTTGCATGCGTACATTACATGCGTAGTCTAACACCATTGCAGATATTTACATTTAAGAATTTTAGTATTTCCACATTTTATACTTATGCAAATTAACTGATTCCTTAGCAGATGAAATTATCCAAAACTTGAGTCTTGTGTGAGTTGGCAGTCTGTTTCACGTCATCTATTGCACCACCTATAATATACAGAAATTAGAATACATGAGATCGCACAGAGAGGCAATTTTCTACTCAAATAAATTTTTCACACCAGAGAAAGTTTATTCTCGTAATATTGATTAAATATGCTCTTAAAAGTTTCATTCCGTAGCGTTTTGAACATTACTTAGCATAAGAAAATGTACTTGAAAATTCAACATGCATGTTATTTCACATCTTTCTGTAAAAAGAATCTCCATCCGCATGTTTTTCTTTTTACAACATGTCAAAAACGCATGCGCAGTAGGACTTTTATTTTCCGCACGAAACTCCAATTGATAAAACAAAAACATTCTTAAGATTCATTATTATCAAACAAAAGATCAATTGTTGTATAAAATTTATAAACGCCTGATGTTTTTATTGAACAAATGTATGAACAACTTTCAAAGTTCAAAGTTGTTAACGAACAAATTTTATAGTCGTTCTAACTACAAGTTACGTAATTTGAGCACCTCGTATGCCTCGCTTGCGATGATTCTACTACAAGGAGCACCGCCTACTTACGGCATCCTTTACTTACCGGACCTGGACCGGGACCCGGGATCCGGGACCCTAGAAAACGGAACCCAAAAGCGGCGACCATGAGAAAACGGGGACCAACCTCGAACCCAGGGTTTCTTGTCTCTTCCTTAGCCGGTTAAGACGAAGAAGACCCTGGCACCGGCCGGTAGGTTCTGGATTTT
>JAUCNQ010112524.1:0-11518 GCA_032352715.1 Bougainvillia muscus | reverse complement strand
TTTTTTAGAGATTTGTTACATATTTACCGAACTGATATTTTGAAGAACACCTCTGGAGGGATGCTTCCGAATACATTTTTGTAGCTGTTATTATAATCGATTTGAAAAGATGAAAGATGACTTTGATAGCATTTCAAAAGAAAGTAAGAGTAAGAGTCAATTCATAAAGCTCTGTGAGCAAAACATAATTCTCAGTAGCTTAATTTATGGCCATGTGTGAGTTTCAGACTCATCACCAATCGTATAGCAGTTTAGCTGTAAATACTTTCAGTGTCCTTTTTTCGTTAAGTTTTGGTTAAAGTATTATGTTCTAAATCAGCCTCGAACTTCAAGATGCCCGTTAACATTTCTGAAGTTTAAGGAATCGTTGTTCGAACGTAGAATAAACATGGATAAGCTTCATCTGGTTATTTAATCTTACTTTGAGCAATCAGAATTGATTATAAATTATTTCTCATTGGTTAAAGTCGGATTTATTACCGGATCAAAATCTTGATCTATAAATTCTAGAGTTGCGGTTACGACGCACGAAAATTATGGAGCCGAAGTTGAGACGTGCTTTTAACTAGTCATAGCATAACATATGTCAAAACATAAAGCACGGATTTAGAACATGCTTTTACTTAATTACAGCAGTAAGAGGGATACTCAAAATCATTAATTTTAATTACTTTATCTCTAAAGACCCAGCTTCATACATAAAATTATTAAGAATTAAAAGTAATTATACTCCATCGTAATGGTCTGACTAGGGCTGTATCCGCCACTGCCTCTGCAATGTGAGCTAGAATATAAAGTTTTAATAATAATAAAATGAAGCTTCTTATTTGAATATCCTAATTTAAAGCAATTAAAAGTTATTGACTTTGAATCCTATTGTTTCTCTTTTTGCTAAGTTAAATCGTGATTGAATTTTCCCTGCCGATCAGAGTTATTAAAACCAGAACATCTCTAGGATGTCACCAGAAATGTTAACCTTAAATCACGTACAGGAAGTTTGCAAAGCAAATCATTATCAAGCAATTAAGGAACTTTGTAATTAATCAAAAGTCCAGTTTACGAAGATCGGCTTATGAAACATCTCAAAAAATTTACGAAGTTATAATTAAGATATGAACTCATTAAGTTCCGATGATGTAAGTGATTACCAATCATTTTTTGATTTCTGTTACATGAGTAGCATAAATCAAACAATGATTGGTGTTACAGCGGCTCGCATAACTGAATGAGTTAAGAGTTAAAACTAGATCCACTACTGGTAGGTGGCATCAATCACTTACAGGAAGTTTGCAAAACAAATCATTATCAAGCAATTAAGGAACTCTAAGGTGATTAATTTAAACTACTTCAACCGGTCAAGTTTCTGATTACTCTTATGATGACATTACAAACACTGCGCGAAAAGTCATGTTATCCAATTGAACAACCTACAGTTGTCCATCGGAGAACATAAGACAACCTCATGTTGTCTTATGTTTTCCGATGGACAACGGTAGGTTGTTCAATTGGATAACATGACTTTTCGCGCAGTGACCACACTTCTTCTAAATGAAAATTAATAGCAATGAAGCGAATTTATTAAGTCAATTTTTGAGAGGGTTTCTTTATAGCGTTAATACTATGTAGAGTCGGCTATAGAAGCTTGACAATAGTAGGCAAGTGGGTTCGAAAAATGTAAAACCATTTTTCGCAGGTGTTTGCGCAGGTGTTTGTTGCCCTGGGTGAATCTAGAGCATACCTCGACCTAGCCAAAACAATATAATGGAGTACAATAGTCTTAAGTCATTAGTTTGTAATATTTTATTAAATACTTAGTATGCACAAAAATACTTATCCTGTGTTGAAATGGTTCTTATTACGATACGAATTTTGTGGACGATGTTACCATTTAAAAGATTACATATAATTTTATTTGACGTTCAGAGAAAATCTGGATGGTCATTTAGAGAAAATCTTGTAACGTCAAATAATCGTATGTTATTCGAAATAGATTATCCCGTATGTTATTCGAAATAGATTATCCCGTATGTTTTTCGAAATACCCGTATATTATCCGAAATAGATTACCCCGTATGTTATTCGAAGTAGGTTATCTCGTATGTTGTCCGAAATAGATTACCCGTATGTTATCCGAAGTAGATTATCCCGATTTTCATGCAGTAATTATAAAATTTGTTATTATAGATACATGTATTAAAATGTTTGGACATAATCCTTTTGCTCATCCTGTTGTTAGCATTACATTTCCTAAAGCGACAGGACATCTACCCTTTGAAGAAATAATCGAGGTATAGAACCATTTACAAAAAGTCAATCAAAAATCGTCGAAATTCTTAATAGTTTAATGTATGTTTATTTTCATCGCCATACACTAAGGAACCGACTCAAATATTGCTTTGTAAATTCGCTTCATTTTTGTCAGTATTTATCTCAGATGAGGTGTTATAGTGTATACTTTGTATGCACAATAACACTTCATCTGAGGTGAAAATGAAACGATTAGTGAGACGAAACTTAAGCTATTAAAAATTGATTATTCTATTTCGTCAACGGTGTACTCTTCCAAATCTATAGACTGGAGTCGTAGATTTTATTGTTTCCTGACACATGGGAAGCATATTTTAGCGTAATCAACGTCTGAAAGTCTACCAAATGTAGACCTGCTAACTGTAAAAAGGGTTTTTTACTTTTATAGACTCCAACGATGAATATAATAACAAATATAACGGTTCAGTGTAAAGCAATCGGATCATGTCCAAGATTAATTCTGAAATTTCTTCAAGAAGATGACACTTTTACTGAAATGATTTATGAAGGACAAGGAAATGATTTGACGAAATCCTCATTTCCTGTTTTCACTAAAAGCAAGACTATGAAGTTCTTTGGATCTGCAACAACAGCATCTATTTTGAAAATCATTCTCCCTCAATCATTTCATATTGGCGTATATGGCTGTGGTAAGGTTCGCCTCAAACATTTTGCGTTAACTATTTAATGTACACTACAGTGTGTATTCAGTTATTTTGCTTCAGGATTGTTATAGCGTGTGTGACCATTTTGTTACTATCAGGCATTAAAAGGTTAATTTGTTTCACAATTCACGTCAATTTCATCTCTGAGAATGTGCTTACACAGTATACACAAAGACACTTCTAACTTTGAATTTATGAAGCGAATTTTTTAGAATTCTAAGCGCAGTACAAATGGGAATTTAAGGGGTCGTAGCTAAGCGTTAACCATGATATCAAGGTAGTAGATAATAATATTATTAAGGTTTTGTTGTAAAGCACTGCACAAAATCCAACTGTATCCGGACTTATTTTCAGTCCGTTTTCGTCCGTATTACGACAGAATGCGAGCATTCTGTCGTAATACGGACGTATACGGACTGATTACGGGAGAAGCTGGACTGTATAAAGGTCTGGATACAGCTGGATTTTGTGCAGTGAAGCTGTAAGTTGTTTTGCACTTGTCAACGAACTATTGTCCCATAATTGTTTTCTTGTAAAAAATTATGCTGAATTTTAAAACTGTGTTTTTTTATTTTTGATATCAACTAATGGCGAATATTGTTTAATTTTAATTGTTTTCTTGTTGTTGGTACAGGTATGTGAGATACGTTGCTGTTGTCCCATTCTGGCCAATAAAGCTAAATATATATCGACCTGGTTTTTTATTGACTGCGCGAAAAACAGACTTTCTGATATGATGACTTCGTGCACCTTTTATGCTTACTTCTCACCTTAATATGGAATTGAGGGAAAACTAACAACTTTAGCTTAAGATGACCATTTTGTTGTTCTTAACACATCTGTATAAGATAAAATTTATAAAAAGTTATAAATAGTCCAAAATTAGCACTGAGTAGTTGAATTATTACTATTTGACATAAGATAGGTGTAATACATCCAAAAATAATGTTCCTGAGTCTTTATTGAATGATTAACTACGAATTTCAAATTAATTATTTGAGGATAAATGATGGGTTAATCTTTTTAGAGGGATTCTGGGTGCTAATGGGCACAACTATTCTTATATGTTATTGTGTCATTGTGTTGTCTATAAATAAACCGATTATTCCAATTTGTATGCATTATTCCTTTTCTTTTATTTAGATTTTCCAACATTTCAAAATGGTATCAAGAGTATTGGTTTATGTAATGCTACATGTCTAGAAGGAGTATCTGTAAAAGGTGTATATAATATTACACTCCATTGTGGTGGTGGCAATAATAAAATCCTTCCTGCTTATTACTGTAAAGATAAACAGCCCGGTATCATTTATAAAGAATGTGATAAAGAATGCTACCGTATGTTAACTGTTGCGAAGAAGGGTTATTTTACTAAAACAGCAGCCTTTAAGCACTCTTCTTCTCTAAAGACCCGTCATCATACAGAAAGCTATTATTAAGAATAATAACTTCTAGTTCTCACTAGTCTCTGACTAGTGTTTTGAGCCGCCACTGTGCAGTATGTAAATTCAGGATTGCAGGCACAGCGCCGCCAACTGAAGAGGGGGTGCTGAAAACTCAATTATGTTCAAAATTAATGTTATCAACGAAACAGATAACAATATATATTTACGATTTAACAATATATTTTTCACACAATCTTCATTACTCTGTTTTTAGATTTTATATCTTGGTCTACCTGGGGGACAATAGAATGTGGTAATGGTACCATGAATCGTTCAAGAGAATGTCATAATATAAATGATACAATAGTGGATGAAAGTTATTGTATGTCTTCTGATGGTCAAATCGGAAACATTGAATCAAAAGTTATGATCAGTAATTATTCATGTTTTGGTGCGTTGACTTTAATAGCCATCCTTTCATCTATCCACAAAAATTGCACTATCTTAATCTCAAAAGAAGTGTCTTTTTGCATACTTTTTATGCGTAAAGACACTTCTTCTATACTCAAAAATGTTACAATTTGAAAAATGAAAATGAGTAACAGGAAAATTTAAAAATTATTTGACGCAACTGGAAGAAGCAGTTTTTAATGTCAAACAAAATCTTCAGTTGCGGATCCAGCCCTAGTCAGAGCAACACGGGAAAGGGCTAAAAGTTTTAATTCTTAATAGCCTCCTGTATGATAATGGGTCTAGAGACCCATTATCTTACAGAAAGCTATTAGAATCAATGACTTTGAGTATGATTTGAATCTCTATTCCATTGCTGTGACTAGGTAAAGGCCTGTTCTGAGTCCGCCTCTGATCCTAATTGTTTGGTTCAATAAATTTTGTAGCAAACGAAAACTGCATGGAAATAAAAAAATAAGATTCCAACCTTGAGTTTGACAGAGGCGGACTCAGAACACGCTTTTGCCTAGTCACAGCACTGAAATAGATATTCAAAGCATGCTCAAAGTGATTAATTCTAATAGCTTTCTGCATGAAGATGGGCCTATTAGACCCATCATCATACAGATAAATTTTAGCTCTTCCTCGTGGTGCTCTGACTAAGCTGGATCCACCACTGACATGATGAATGAATGAGGCTCAAGCGCACACAAACTTTACCCTACTGGTTATAAAGCTGCCGAATTAGGAAGATGGTTAGCACTTTACTCTATAGCCAGAACGGATCTAAATCGGGGATCTGTACGGTTTTCATACAGTGTAAAGGGCGCGTTAATGCAAAGACAATAATTAGAAACCGTCTCAAAAATTCGCTTAAATTCGCTTCACAATTCGCCTCATTTTCACCTTAGATGAAGTGTTATTGTAACACGTAAGTGTTGTAATAACACTTCATCTGTGGTGAAAATTATTAGGAATGAAGCGAATTGTGAAGCTAAATTAAGCGAATTTTTGAGACGGACCCTTAAGAAACCTCGTTACCAGCGTCATTTCCCCTCTTGATTTTGCTAGATAGATTAGATTTATCTCGTCTCCCTATATTGAAAAAATCAAAAAGTTACAAATGTTCCAGGGAAAAAATTGACTAAATCTGTTTTATTGTTTATTTTATGTTAGAATGGGGTCCCTGGTTAAATGATTCTTGTACTAACTTATGCGGTAATGAGACACAAAAAAGTACAAGACAGTGTTATGATCGTTATAAAAATAGTGTTAACGTCAGCAATTGTATGGGTGAATCAGTGAAGTATATGGTTTGTGTCAAGGATTCGTGCGATAGTAAGTGTTAGCTTATACTTATGTTATGCTTTCTACCTAAATTGAATAATGAGACTTTTCATATACTACTTACTATTTACTGCCACTTGTACAGTGGCGGATCCAGCCCTAGTCAGAGCAACACGAGGAAGAGTCAAACGTTTTAATTCTTAATAGACTTCTGTATGATGATGGGTCTAAGAGACCCATCTTCATACAGAAAGCTATTAAGAATTATTCACTTTGAGCATGCTTTGAATCTCCATTTCAGTGCTGTGACTAGGTAAAACTGTGTTCTGAATCCACCTCTGTTGTACTTATAATTTCTGGGTATAACCTAGAATAGGAGGGCAGCGTACGATCAGTTGAATAAGGGAAAGTCTAAAAAAAACTAAAATAAAATTTCTTTTAACCCTATTAAACCCGGTTTTTTTTGCCACTCTAAAAGCCTGGGGGGGCACTCCCCCTCCCCCTCCATAATTTTAGAACCAATTAACTTCAGAACATAAAACTTGGCACGAATGTTAAGCATCACCTGAAGAGCAAACTGACCTAAAAATTTCCAAGATGACGTCATTATATGACCGATGACGTCATCAAAACATCAAAAATTGGGTAAAATCACTATGTTTAAGTTCCGACCCAAAACTTAGTAGCAAAGCTTATTATACTCTTCCAAATACTGTAAAAACCATGTAATAAGATGGAGTTATCGATTTTATATCTTTTCAACCACTTTAGCATACGTTAAACCGGATTTCCGGAAAAATTTACCGGTCAAAGTTCCGTTTTTTCGGAAAAGTTTCCGGAAATGGAAAAAATTCCGGTACTGAAAGGAAGGTATGGTTTACAGACGTTCGTGTGCAATGTTTCAAGCCTACATCTTAAACAATGAATAAATTACAGCAATTACAAGGTTAAGGAATTTTAGAGGGAGTAGTGCAGTAAAAAGTGAGGTGGTTTCAAACAATGGCCAGTAATTTCTCAAATATGTACGATATAAGACTGAACTTTTCTCAGACGATGTAGTATAGGTATATGTTGAATGTGGCAAAGTTACACATCGAATGCTATTACCTAAGTTACAGGGGGTCAAACATGCCGCGGGCACTTTCGCCCCCCCAGGCTTAATAGGGTTAAGGTATTTTTAGGACCATTTTACATAAAAAAGGGCACTTTCACCATCATCATTCAAGGGTCTAACCTAAAACCCTATTGATAGTTCCATCCTGTAGGATAAACACTATTACATACTCTCGAATGAAAATTGTTATGATTTTCCATACGAAATCGTGTTCATATTTAAAGTATTCCACTGCGTAAAGATTTATGGTATCCTTTAAGGATTTCAGGAGGTTGTTTGATAAAATCGTTAACGAATGACATAACTTTTGGTGTAGTACTCACGGGTACAGTGGACTCTGTAATTCTATTTCCTTTCCCCGTGAAGATTTTTTCACCACAGGCCAACTTCTCATAAATCGAACTATCCAGAATTCGAACGATTATTTCTTCCGCGTGGGAGTTCGAATTATAAAGAGACCACTATATATTTCTAATATACTAGAAATCATGTTATCCGATTGGTCAACCTACAGTTCTCCACTTAAAAGCATGCGACGACCTCAGCCTCAGGTTGTCTTGCGTTCTGCTATGAAAAACTGCATGTTGACCAATTATATAACATGGTTTTCCATGCAGTCTGAAGTTCTAATACAAAATTTCCATCACCATCGGTCTATATTTTCTAGCCCTGAGTGAATGGTCTGTTTGGAGTAGTTGTACAAAAACTTGTGGCATTGGATCATCGAGGCAAACACGTGAATGTTACTATAACAACCAACAGGATTGTCCACCAATAGAACAGTTAAAAGATTGCAATCATAACCTTTGTCCAGGTATGAAAGGCATCCCAGTGGGCAAAATCTTAAAACAATGATGTCTATAAGACGCCTTAACAACTTTTGGTCGTGTGACAGCTGGGATGATATTACTACTAATAAAGGAATGATCTAGAGAAACAACATTAGAAATAACATAATTTCGTTTGGTCTTTAAGATTGTATTTGAATACAGTTAAATATAGCTCCTTGTATTGTTCTAACCCTTCTTAGCTACTAACATAACTTGACAGCAGCATGTTTTATTAATTGTTATTCTTTTAACTCTGGTTGATTATATACTAAGAACTCGTTTACATGAAGGCTTTCTATGACTGATTTTGATATGAAAAACTTTCTAAATTTTCTAGTTAATGGTTTTTGGTCGAGTTGGACGAGTTGGTCATTATGCCCCGTTAGTTGTGGTACAGGAGATATAACTCGATCGAAAACATGTACAGAACCTCTTTATAATGGCATTCCTTGCGATGGATTTAACGGAAGTCTTACAGTAAAAGATACACGTATTTGTGATACTACCCGCTCGTGTCCTGGTAAGTTGTTCATGCACAGTAGGCTAACAAGAAATCGGAAATTAGCTGCAAATTATGTAATATAATATCAGTACTGGTACAATCTGCTGCTACTTTACGGATTTCTGCCAAAATAAAGATCTGCTGCAAAAACAAAAAGAAACCTATACATAGGTTCAAAATCCTGTTGTTAATACATCCCTTGTATAACGGATAACATTAATCAATTCGGATTTGGTAAAGTAGCAATGGATGCTTATACATTTTTAAATTTGCGCTTAAGTGATTATTCTACACCGAACATGCTCATTTTATTCCCATTTCTTGAGAAATTCCTTGTTTCGGGGTTTATTATATGTAATATGTTTTGTAAAAAAGGGATTTAGCTTTTAGCAATATCGAACGCTTCTGGAACGGTTCTGAAGCACTTGTAGACGCTTCTGGAACGTTCGAAACGCTTCTGGAACGTTCAGAACATCTGGAACGTTCTGAACGTTCCTTTGGACTGCTGGAACATTGCAGGAACGTTCCTGAAACGTTCAGAACGCTTGAGGAATGTTATGAGCACTGTCTGGCTTGGGTTAAGGATCCCTTTTTCGTAATAGATAATAGATGATACTGGATTTGGCTATGATTATCTTAATCCAGTATTAAATCTGACTTTAACCAATCAGAATTGATTTTTTATCAATTCTGGTTGGTTAAAGTAAGATTTAATACCATATTCAAGCTAATCCGTATTTAATCCAGTTCCGAACATCTTGGCCCTGGAATTTACTTTGTATTTTCTAGGTATAATAGCTACCAAAGAATCAGAAGAAAGTTGTACAGATGTCTGTTTATCACGAAACCTTGTATGTTTTGAATCACTCGTCACCCATATGAACACCACTGAAATGTTTACAAAACTAGGCTTACATTGTGAATCTACTAGCCTACTTACATCAACCGTATATAGTAAGGACTATCATCCAAGTTATGATGTAAACACTAAACGATGTGAAGGTTATATTGGAAATGGAACATATCTTTGTGGGACTTACTCACCTAAAGGTTATAAAAGAATTTGTAACTGTGTTACACAAGGTATGTGAGGAACCACCACAAAATTTACACAAGGTATGTGAGGAACCACCACAAAATTTGTATTTGAAAATATTAATTTACATTTAGAAGAATTGTCTTGCATACGCTTATTTTTTACATTAACAACGAAAACTTTCGGACAGAAAAACTTTCGGATTTTTATTTGTCCGAAATTTTTCCTGTCCGAAATCTGCAGCAGCCGAAAGTTTTTCTGTCCGAAAATTTTGTTTATTCTACTGTTTCAATAAAACTTAGCTGATGGCTTTAATTGCTATAATAAGTAATAGACAAGTGATTTTAAACATGAGTTGTTATTTTATCTTTCACTATTTTTAACGAAAAAAGCAAAATAATGTGTCTCTTTTGTTTTATCAGCCTAATTTTTTATAACAAATCTTGGATTTTAGAAGAAAAAAAGGATATATTTTGCATTCTTTTTAAACATTTTTCTCTTCGAAATGGAAATTGATGGATTGAAAACTTGTCCGAAATTTTTTCCGCTTGAAATTATGTGTCGGAATATTTTTCCGCTGAAATTGAAAAAAATTATCCGAAAGTTTTTCCGCCGAAATTTTCCGCCGTAACTTTTTCCGACGAAATTTCTCGGTGTTAATGTAAGGCCAGGTTCCATAAGCAAAATTTCCTTAGCATAAACTTGAATTTGAGTAGTCGAAGTTGCTAAACAGTTGCGTAACTTCAACACCTGTATTGTAATTTTAATAGGAAAACAGCAAAAAAAGAATAATTCTGGGGTCTTTGGGAAAAAATTATAGGGCTCTATGTTTGAAGTTGCTTATGGTTACAAAGTTGATTATCAAAAATTGCTTAAATTTGAAATTGCTTTAAATGGTGGCTTATAAAAATAAAAGTGTACTTACTATTTTTGATACAAACTTTGTGGACAATCCAGTACCCCTAAACGCCTTATGTCCATCAAATGGTGACACTTACCTAGACGTTACTAAAACCTTTGCTACAGGATCGTGGCCATTTTGTTTAGGGTGCGTCTCGAAAATTCGCTTCAATTCGCTTCACAAATCGCTTCATTTTCACCTAAGATGAAGTGTTATTGGGCATACAAAGTATGCACAATAACACTTCATCTGAGATGAAAATTAACCCAAGAAATCGCTCACTGTAATCAAAGACTCAAATGGCACGAAGCATTTCCAACTTGAAAAAGTACTTGATCTCTGGAAAGAGCATTTCGAAAACCATTTAAACACAGAGTTCCCGCATGATGAAAGTGCTCTTGCCTCTTTTGATAATGTAAGTACAGAAGCAGAACCACAATCTCAACCAATAAGCTCGGAAGAGGTCCACTTAGCTGTCAAGAAAATGAAAAAAAGAAAAGCACCAGGAGCGGATCAGATTACAAGTGAAGTCATAAAAAGTGGAGGAGAGAAGATGATAGAGATGCTACATAAGATTTTCAACACAATTTGGTCATCAGAAAAGACACCTATGGACTTTTCAAAAATGATTGTGTCACCAATTCATAAGAAGGGTGACAAACTGAATAGAGAAAATTACCGAGCTATATCTCTGCTCTCCATCCCTGGCAAGGTATTTCTTCATATCCTATTAAACAGAATGAAGGACAAAGTTGAAAGAAAACTTAGAGAGAGCCAATATGGATTCCGACCTGGACGTGGAACAGTAGATGCTATATTTATAGTCCGTCAAATAATTGAAAAGGCAAAAGAGAGAAAGATCCCTTTACACTTCCATTTTATTGACTTTAAGGCCGCTTTTGATACGGTATGGAGAAATGCTCTTTGGAAAATGCTAAAAGCAATTGGTGTCGATCCAAAAATAGTTAGAATTGTTAAATATATGTATGATAATACCCAATGTGCAATTACAATTGACAACAATTTGACACAATGGTTCAG
>JAUCNQ010112513.1:0-11518 GCA_032352715.1 Bougainvillia muscus | reverse complement strand
TTACAATAACACTTCATCTAAGATGAAAATGAAACGAATTGCTAAGCGAATTTAAGCGAATTTTTGAGACGGTCCCTAAGTTTACGTCTACACATGATGAAAACTTCAAAAAAAAGAAAAATCCTCCTTTAAAATAAAATCTATTGAAACTTTGTATTAAAAGAATCGTTTAAAACACCACATGAAACGTTTTCTTTTACTTCTTACCGACTTATACACCGAGAGCTAAAATGAAAACTAGATCCAGTAAACATCATACAGGCCCTATTCTAGACTTAAAGGGTCCGACAATCGGACGCTAACCTTAAAATAATGAAGAAGAACTTGCCCCTCCTTTTATGTAAAATAGTCTTAAAAATACCTCGTTTTCAAAGAAAACTAGGTATTTTTATGACTTTTTTTACATATATTTTTTTACTCTAG
This sequence comes from Bougainvillia muscus, assembly GCA_032352715.1. NCBI lineage: Eukaryota > Metazoa > Cnidaria > Hydrozoa > Anthoathecata > Bougainvilliidae > Bougainvillia > Bougainvillia muscus. The sequence goes on along the minus strand of JAUCNQ010112513.1, from coordinate 11,095 downwards.
AATAGACCCTGTCATATAACATCCAACTCATTTTTATCTTACTCAACCTTGTTCCCAGCACTCCTCTGAGTAGCGACAAGAGGCACTGGGAACAAGGTAGGATTATACTCAAATAATCACTATTCCCAGTCTTCTTGCCGAGGCATCTCTGCTATTGTTTCTTTTATATACAAAAGAACCAATAAATAGCGATGAGGCTCTGGGAACGTTGCACTTATTCCAGGATGTCAAATCACCTGTGAAGTTGAATATTATGAATAGGGAGCTTAAGCACAGTCTGATCTACAACGGCAACGTGATATTTACCTTTGTGTATATAGGCTATACTTGCATTCCATCCTGCAGGATTGAATGCAAGTAGCCTATATGCACAAAGGCTAATTATACGTTGCCGTCGTAGATTAGACTGTGCTTAAGCTCCCTAATATAACAAATATATACTGACTTTGTGAATTCCTTAAACTGGATTACTGCCATGAGCATATGATGTTCTATCGAGGTTATCTAGCCAGTCAAAATATCAATCACTTTTCCCAGCAAACACGACTTTAAAAATAACGTCCTAAAGACCGCTGTGGGGACGTCATTAGGATTAGGACGTCAATTTTCGTCTTATGCCAGGTGGATTAGATGTTAGAAAATGATCATACACGCTTTATCAATCCTGCAGCATTTGCTGCAGGATTGGTATAGCATGTGTGACCATTTTGAAGATCTGTATTGAAGAGCTAAAGCATATATACCTATACACACACAGGAGAATTTATTTAACTAATCGTTTTCCTTGAAAATATTTTACGAAGAAATAACTGTTTCTTTTTACTATTTGTAGATTTTGTTTTTTTATTTAAATTCGTATCATCCGAGTAAGATCTTGGTATTTCCAATTTTGTTGTTGTTGTTGTTGTTATTCTTGCTGTTGACGTTGTTGGTAATCTCATAGCAGATCTTGTTAAATTTCCATTCATACCATTTCCATATTCTAAACTTTCAATATTTCTTTCATCAATTATACCTATTAATTTATTAAAGACAAGAGAAACATTATGATTTAACTTAGCACTTGTTTCAATATGTTCTGCATTATATCCCCATGAATCAACAACAACATCGACATCTTTCCGTAATATTTTACGTTTACCTAACGGACTTTTATCAATTTTATTACCAACTAATATTACAGGAAAATTATGACTTTCTTTTGTTTCTTTAATTTCATCATATAGTCTTTTAGCTTCATCTAAAGACGCCTCATTATCCACAGCGTAAACAATAACAAAGCCATGTCCATGTTGTATAGCATGACGTCTCATAGCTGGAAATTGAAAACTACCTGCAGTATCTAACACTGTCACATCAACAATATGATTATTATATGTAATAACTTGACGATAATCGTCTTCTATGGTTGCTGTATATGAACTGTTGAATTTATTAAATAAGAAACGATGTACCAGTGATGTTTTACCAACACCTCCTAGTCCAAACATTACAATACGGATCGTTTGAATCGGCGTCTACAAGAAAAGAATAATTAAGAATAAGTTAAGGATTGTCTACAAAATTCGTATCGCAAATCGTACCATTTTCATCACAGAGAAGAAGTGTCTTTGCAGTGATACGAATTTCCATACGAATTTTGTTATATTCAATTCTATATTTTTTATAAACCCTTAGGGTTCGTCTCATAAATTCGCTTAAATTCGCTTCACAATTCGCTTCATTTTCAACCTTAGATGAAGTGTTATTGTAACACGTAAGTGTTACAATAACACTTCATCTTAGGTGAAAATTATTAGGAATGAAACGAATTGTTAAGCGAATTTAAGCGAATTTTTGAGACGGTCCCTTACAGAGTAAGAATCAGAACATGCTTTTACCTTTTCACAGCAATGAAATGGAGATTCAAAGCATGCCCAAAGTCATTAATTCTAATATCTTTCTGCATGACGATGGTCTCTAAAGACCATCGTCATACAGAAAGCTATTAAGAATTAAAACTTTTAGCTCTTCCTCGTCTTGCTCTAACTAGGACTGGATCCGTTACTGCTCACGTAAATAATCTTGCAGAAAATGTTGTAGGATTGTTGATATAAGTGTGATTTTAATCTAGGAGTAGTGAAATAAGAAAACATACAGACTACAATCCTTAGCATTTTGATTAAGCAGGTAGATTACATAGAATTATTAAAGAGTAGTTAGACTACATATATTCTATGTACGAATATTTCATCAGATAAATGACGCGGTTAATGAAAGGTGGAAACGGAATCAAGGGTGGATCCGAAAGTAGGCAAACACCTGCGAAAAAGTGTAAAACTATTTATTTCTTTGAATTTGCCTACCATTTTTAAGCATCTAGATCCGACTCTGAGAGTTTCTTAATCTTGTTTACATTGACGATGTTTTTTTGTACTGAGTTCCTGCAACTTGAGATTTATAATCATTCTCTTCATCAAACCTGATCACACGTAATTGCAAACCCTTGGAAACGACAGGTATATAGAAAATAAAATGCTGCGACACAGCAGGTTTGTTTTTAGGGGTCGTCTCCAAAAATCGCTTTTATTTAATTCGCTTCAGAAATCGCTTCATTTTCACCTCAGATGAAGTGTTATTGTGCATACAAAGTATGCACAATAACACTTCATCTGGGATGAAAATTGTTATTTGTGAAGCGAATTTCTAAAGCAAATTTTTGAGACGTTCCCTTACCAAGGTCTTATAAAAGCTTGTTTTCACTTACAGAGCATTTAGGATTATATATAGTTGGACGACTTAAACGTCTAAGTCTAGCTGGTAACGATAATCTTCTTTCTAATGGTAAAGAAAATCTTCTATCATCCTCTTTACGACACATCTTTCCTACATTCACTTCTTACTTATAATACTAATTTTCGTTTCAAACTTATAAATATGTAGTAGAAAAATCCTTTAGATTATTTTTATTTTCAAGTTTTTTATTTTTTCTATTTTTATCATTTCCATTTTTAGCACATTACAACTCACTAATATTTTTTAAAACATTTCTTCATATTACCAAAGAAATGTAGAAATAATTGAGTGGGTGAGGTGAAGTCGTGTGAAAAGTGTGACGTCAAGAACACTAATATCTATGGCAACTACTTATAACCTGTAGGTTTTTTGGCTTTCTATTTTTAGTTTCATTTTCCCCTATTCCTATTTTAATTATTTAAAAAAATTCATTGAACTATCTATCACTAATTGGTTTCATCGGTTAATGAAATCACGCTACTGAAATGCTTTCGAAGGTTATTGGTTAAAATGAGCATTATTGTAAGGACTTGTACGAAGAAATATTGTACTTCAATCGCTGAGTCATTTGTCTATCTGTTTCGACTTTGTAGAAAGGAATCGCTTGCTGGTTGATATCTTCGAGAGCTCGTTGAAATTTTATATTTTAATATTGTAAACCATAACTTCAAACATTTTACATATGTTTTTATCTTAGGGTTCGTCTCAAAAATTCGCTTTAATTCGCTTCACTAATGCCTCATTTTCACCTCAGATGAAGTGTAATTGTGCATTCAAAGTATGCACAACAACACTTCATCTGAGATGAAAATTGACAGGAATGAAGTGAATTTATGAAGGTTCCTTACCAGAAGATTGTGTAAGACAGCGTGGATGACAGGTAAGCGAAAAATAGATATCTGCGCTTTTAGAGAAAAATTAGACTTAGAAAGATTAGACTCTGCTTTACCAGAGATATGTATGGCTTTACTAAAACATCACGCAAGATAGGATGATGACATAGTAAGAGGATGATAAGCGGGGTAGTAAAGCGAAAGAAAAAAACATAAACATCTGTTTATGTTTTAAATCCGCCACAGTTCTCAATCAATCATTTTTTTAATTCCTAAATTCAAATACAAGTACTTTAGGAGCACAAAGAAAAATTCCTACAGAAGTGTCCTTGGTGGAGTTCATTTTTAGCATTGTTGCAGGCTTAAAGCCTGCAACAATGCTAAAAATGCACTCCACCATGCTCGATGTTCGTGTATTTTTTAAATCATCGAAAGAACAAATGGGCTTATTAAGAAAGTTTCGCGAGCATAAACTTTCGCAAATGACTAACCTTTTTCTTGAAAAAATAATCCGAAAATTTTTTTTCAGGGGCTTTTTCTAAATAATTTCATAGCAGGAGACTAGAAATGACAATTTTCTATAATCTGAGATAAACAATAAACTGTTTGAAAATTCCGCGAGCATAATCTTTCGCGAATAGATCAATGCAGGATTTTAAAAGTTAATAAGAGTTACCAAGGATTTACCTAACGTTAGTACCAAACAATATTTCGAATTATTGAGTCATTGTTAACTATCATGACTAACACAGACATGATATCAAATTACATCACCTGAAGTGGTCTATTGAAAAAGATCGGACTTTTTCTAAAAGGAGGACTGTCCTCAATATTCATCAAAGTAGAAGTGTCTTTGTGCATACTTTGCATGCACAAAGACACTTCTTCTGTGATGAAAATGGTACGATTCGCGATATGAATTTTGATGAATTCATTTCTTAATACAGCCTTCATCCTTTAAAATAGACTAGAAGTAGCCTATATGTAGAAGGATAAATAACTTCAGTGTTGCCGCCGCAAATTAGGCTGTGTATAAATGGATCGAATTGCATGAGAATGGGATTTTCATTTTCGTTTAGTATCACAGTATCACAGTATCAACAAAATAATTTTCCACTACTTGGTAGCCGACAAAGAAATAGCTGAATGATGTCATATCGATGGTGTTTGTACGTCATATTTTTTTTTTTAACCTGTTGTGTTATTAATCTACAATTTTATTGGTACAATAAAGAGTTATCCAAACACTTCGGAGTAAAAATCTTAGGAACAGTCACTACATTAGGATAGTGTTCTAGATACGAACTTCCATACGGATTTTTCGAATTTGTCAGCACGACAGCCCCCTTTATAAACTTACCGGAGTTTTATTTTCTTTCCGATATAACAATCTCCACATCCTCAATAAAACAAAATCATTCTAATACCGTCCCTACTGATCTTTTTGTTATATTTTTTTTTTGATTTTTTGAAAATCTATCAAATACTGATATCCCCCTTTTTTTCCCTACAAAACACATCATAATCTATGATAATAATTATAATAATAATAACCTTTGAAATTGTAATATTATAGTAAGTTATTCATAAAAGATTGGTCCTTTCCATTAGCAAATCGGATTGTGTAATAAGATTGAAATAAAATAAAATCATATCATATATAATTCGTTAATAATGACGCCCTTTATAAAAATGGCGCCATTATCAACCAATTGGATATGTTTATTTTTAGTATGATTATATCTGATTCGTTCGTGTTCTACATAAAGCTACATAAGCGTGTGAGAATTACACTTCACTACCTCATAAAAATAAAGAGTTATTAAATATGTTTTTTTTAAAGGGAAGGTGAATCATTAGAAAGTGTATGGAAGGAACTCACGTTTCGTCTCATAAACTCGCTTCAGTTCGCTTCATTTTCACCTCAGATGAAGTGTTATTGTGCATACAAAGTATGCACAATAACACTTCACCTGAGATGAAAATTGACAGGAATTGTAGCCAATTTTATAAAACGAATTTTTGAAACGGTTCCTAACTCACGCTTCACAGTATCTGGTGCGTCCAAAGGAACAATCTAGTGTCTACCTAATTTAGGAAAGAGAATTACCAACATCAAATCAAACGCTTTCCTTCCTTGTGTTATCGAGACAATTAGTTGGGCAACGGAAGTTTATTTATATAAGTTACATCAGTAGAATATATTCACACTTTACTATTAAGAAAGCCTACTTGAACATTAATATACTCCTACGCATAACATAGGTAGGCTAAAAGGCGTTTCTCATCGGTATATGAATGATGAGTAGAGAATTGTGTGAAATGAATGTATGAAAAAGATATAGAGGTAATAATAGAGGGGATAGAGGTATGAAACATTAGTATAGAAAAATTAAAAGAAGGAAGTCACACTGCATTAAAATCAAAAGGAACAGAAAAAGGAGTCCCGTGAGCATGCACAGAAATAATGTTAATGTTCTGTTGGGAAAATAAATATTTCTTGTATGTTTTCAAGAACAAGTTGAATTGAGTTGAAAAATATTAAACAATAGAAAGACCGTTTCTGGTGATCTACTTTCCTTTCCGTTTTGCTGTTCCTTTTCCTATCCTGTAAAATTGTGGCACAGGAGATTCATTAAAACATTAAAACATTAAAAAAGAGTTTTAAATGTCTTCTACAGTCTAATCCAAGCAGGAACAATTTAAAAAATGACGTCCTTAAGACGTCTCTACGGCGTCGCAGGGACGTCTTATGGAAGTCAATTTTGGTCATGTGTTAGCTGGGATGTACTAACTCTTATCAATATCACTCATGGTGACACTAAAAGAATGACATGTAATAAGTAATCACATGTAATCTAAATCAGATTATACAGTGAAATGTGCTTTATAAAGATCTACCGAAAGCATGAAATAGTGATAACAAGAACTTTACTACCGTATATGACCGTTTAAACGCCCTAACACTTAAAATTAAGTAAAAATAAAATGTGTTTTTAATTCATCTCTGAATCAAATAAAAGCCCATGAGCGTTTATTTAATTTTGCTCCGAGGCCCTGGGCGTTTAATCGAGAGTGGGCGTTAGTAAAATACTTTCTAATTTACCCTAATCCGTCTCAGATTACATCGTTAAAATATGAGATATAGATGTATTTTGTTTTTATCAGCAACTTGACTTTTGTCCCGGTAGAGTATTTGCTTAAAACCAAACGCATTTAAGGTAGGCTTTATAGTTAGTAGGCTGATTTCTTGTTGTTAGGGACCGTCTCAAAAATTTGCTTTGTAAATTCGCTTCATTCCTGTCACTTTTCATCACAGATGAAGTACTATTGTGCATACTTTGTATGCACAATAACACTTCATCTGAGGTGAAAATGAAGCGATTTGTGAAGCGAATTTACGCGAATTTTTGAGACGAACCCTTACAAGATTCTGATGAAAAACAATAGAAATATCTAAGGTAAATATAGGTAAATAAACTTAAAAGACCCTGAGGAAGAGGTTGATGATAACCTTAAACTTCATCATTCACTTAATCAATTGAACCAGATGCTCAAATCATGAAGTTTCCTTTCATCTTCATTTCTTGAACCTGTATGTAAATGAACTACTATGGTAACAGTAAGATTTATTTCAATGGTAACATTATCAACCAATAAGAATTTAGGAACAGTCTCAAAAATTCACTTTATAAATTCGTTTCACTATGGTAATTCTCATCTCAGATGAAGTGTTATGGTACATACTTTGTATTTATAATAACACTTCATCCGAGGTGAAAATTAAGCGATTACTGAAGCGAAATAAAGCGAACTTTTGAGACGAACCCTTAAAAGTTATGTACTTAAAAGATAAAATTATCACTATTGTTTATTTTGTGCAAGTTTTCTTGGTGATTTAAAAATATTCCAGGTGAATAAATTTTAGCATAAACCGTAAATGCTCTATTTAGCGCACGGCCCTTATTTAGCGCCCGTATATAATAAACACCCGGGGTTAAACATAAAATTATCATAAGCGCACGCATTTATTTTGCGCCCGTATCTTATAAGCGCCTCACTCAATATTTGAAAAAAGCCCTAGTTTTTGCTTCTTTGAAGAAAAACTAGGGCTTTTTTCAAATATTATTATACAACGGGAAATTCTGTATATCCCCTTATTCTTGTGTTTTGATTCCAAGTCAGCGCTATAGTTTCCTTGCTTTCCAGCGCCAATAAGCTTTCTTCTGACCAGAAAAACCACCTTGGTTCACGGATCATAAATGAAAATTTAATAAGCGTTCACACTTTTTTAGCACCCGCATGTAATAAGCGACTGGTGTAAAAATTGAAAATTTCAATAAGCGCCCGGGGCGCTAAATAGAGATTTGCAGTAAGTGTATACATTTATAGCAACCATTAGAAATCTTGAGGAAAAGTCTGCAGATTAACCCAACTAGAAAGGGGAAAGGGGATAGGGGCCTTCTTCATTTTGAGTCAGGGCTAATCGATAGACTTATTATATGGTTGCATCATGCTTGCATAGACTTATTCGAGCAGAAACTTCTAACATCCTACTGAAGTGAAATTTATAGAACCACCTACTTTCATTAGCTTACTTAGGAACCGTCTCAAAAATTCGCTTAATAAATCGCTTCATTCCTGTCAATTTTCATCTTAGATGAAGTGTTATTGTGCATACTGTGTATGCACAATAACACTTCATCTGAGGTGAAAATGAAGCGATTTGTTAAGCGAATTTTTGAGATTATACTTTTTTCGTATTTGTTGTGTTTTAAAAACCACATTAATTTTCATTCAGAAGAAGTTTTTTTTGTGCATATAATATGCACAAATAGCTATAAATTTAGAAATGTATTTACTAGATTGACTTAGGGGTTTTCTCAAAAATTTGTTTAATTCGTTTCATTTTATCACAGATGAAGTGTTATTGTGCATACAAAGTACGCACAATAACACTTCATCTGAATGAAAATTAACACGAATTAAACGATTTTTTAATTTTAATTAATTTGTAAATGACTTATCCAATCAATTCCTTCTTATTTTAGTTTTCTAATATTTGATTGGTTATATATTTGATAATGGATAATGATAACTGGGATCCTAATAGTGAAATAGTATGTCCTTACGATTCAACACATTTAATATCAGTGAAAAGATTTCAAAGACATATTTTAAAATGTAGAAAGGTAAGAGTTTGTCTTAAAAATTCGCTTTAATTAGCTTCATTTTCACCAAAGATGAAGTGTAATTGTGCATACAAAGTATGCACAATAACACTTCATCTGAGATGAAAATTGACAGGAATGAAGCAAATTTATATAGCGAATTTAAGAGACAGTCTTAAAAACTGCTTCATTCTTATCAATTTTTTTCTTTGTCTTTGTGCATACTTCGCAAATAAATAATGCATAATTTTTTTATTTATTTGAGACCATTGCTTGTAGATTCGTTCTTTTTAGACTAGCAAACTGCCATTAAAAGTTTAAGGATTAATACACCTATTCCGCATTTTTGTCAATTAATTGCTTCAAAAATTTGATAAAAACACCAATTGTTATATAATTGCTCTTATGAGAATGATTGGATGCTGCCCTGCTATTCTAGATAAGACCCTGTCTACATTAAATGATGTCTTTTCATTTTCTAGAATCATCCTCATAAAGATTATGTAACATGTCCATTCAATGCAAAACATATATTCCTACGGGAAGAACGCCGTTCACATATTGCTTTTTGTCCAGATAGGGTAAGTCGAACAAAGCATATATTCCTACGGGAAGCACGTCGATCACATATAACTTTTTGTCCAGATAGGGTAAGTCGAACAAAACATATATTCAAGAAAATGTATATATTTGAGACAAAATGACATGGAATGAATTTCCGATGGCAAAGTATCATTTTCTGCAAAGTCTTCTTTGTACATTTCGAAAAATGAGCTAAAAAGCGCTATCAAATCAAAAGTCTATTTTTCACTAAATTTCCTTATTTAATAACGTCATCAAAAACATTTTGTGGGTATACACACTTTTGCTAATTTTGCTAATTTTGGTATAATTCGCAAGAATAAGTACCAGCAAAACGTTGCGATACTAGCGATTCACAAAAATAAATACCCGCAAATTTTTTTCTTTTAATTTTGCTTTATTTTCTCAGAAAATATGGATGTAATAGCTAGCTCAACACATGTTTTTAATGCAAAGATCGAATTCGCAAAAATAAATACCTGCAAAATGCAGTCAAAACCCCACTCGCAAAAATAAGTACCAGCAACATTTATTCCAATAAGGTAGTAGCTTTCTGCATAAAAAGTATACACGAAGACACTCCTTCGTAAAGAAAATTGATCCGAATTTTAAGAACGGTTCCTTATGAAAGATTTTTACAAACTTTTAAACTATTCTGTGTTTTATATTTATTTAGACGGTTATAGATCATGATATAATTACAGGTAAGGAACCATCTTCAAAAGTTATTATTTTAGTATTGTCAATCCTCTTTAGTTGGTTACCGTAATTATTCGATTAAGCGCCGCGGCGCTTATTTTTTGAAACAGATTTTTAGTGCTTCGCTTAATCGAGGGCGACGCTTATTCGAGGGCGGCGCTTCATCCATTTTTATAATTTTTTCTTGTTTTAAATGTTTTGTCAGGCTTTAATATTTGAATTTCAAGCTTTCAAATTGCTGTTTAAGTAGGGTTTTTGTTAAACTCATCATTCCTATTTAATTTTATTTAAACATTTACTTAATAAACATTGTACGTAGGATGGAAATTTCGAATAACCGCCGCATTACGTGGTATAATGCGGTGCTTACTAGAGTGCGGCGCTTATTTCAAACTTTCATTCTAAGTGCGGTGCTTAATTGAGGGCGGCACTTAATCGAATAGTTACGGTAATAAAGGACCGTCCACAAAATTTGTACCATTTTCATCGCAGAAGAAGTGTCTTTGTGCTTACACAGTATGCACAGAGACACTTTTTCTGTTTGAAAATTGATAGCAATTTCCATAAGAATCTTGTGAACAGTCCCACAAGTATATTGTTATGATTATTGCTGTGTCAATTTAATGATATGAAGTTAATTAATATGATTAGATCATGTATACTGTTATTAAGGGGCCGTTTACAAAATTCGTATTGAACTTCGTATCGATTTCTACACAGAAGAATTGTTTTTGTGCATACTTAGTATGCACAAAGACACTTCTTCTGAGATGAATATGGTAGTACGATTTGAGATGCGAAATTTGTAAAAATTGAAACTGAATAAAATAGAAGTATACTATACCTTACCTGAATAATTATAAATGTTAGTATGCAAAGAAATCATTTTGCATTTCAGGAGAAGTGCCTTTTAAGCATATTAAGGGACCGTCTCAAAAATTCGCTTAAATTCGCTTAACATTTCGCTTCATTTTCACCTTAGATGAAGTGTTATTGTAACACGTAAGTGTTACAATAACACTTCATCTAAGGTGA
>JAUCNQ010112502.1:0-11519 GCA_032352715.1 Bougainvillia muscus | reverse complement strand
CTGGTCTGTAAAATCAAATATCTGGTCTGTAAATTAGCATTTCTGGTCTGTAAATTACCCCATAATGACTGGAATCCAAATTAGTGTCAACATAGTCTCAATAGTGTGAATTATCAACCATATTAGTTCAATAACAAGAAAGATAATGAAAAGTTGATTTTTAAAATTCTTACGCTCTGGTCAAAAGATGTTGCCACCTGGGAAATAGGGCGTGATAAAATTTTTTTTTGCAATTTTCCGGAAGCTAAGTGAATTTTAGGAAAAGTCACAAAATTACAGCTAATTTGCACTAACCAATCAAAAGTTATTCAAAATCGAAATTGCCGTGGGCCAATTTGACCCTCCCCCCCCCCCCATGTGGAATAGGGCTAGAGCTTCACTTGAAAGAATAAAGTTATTTAAATACAAAATTAAAAATCAAAAAATTATGAAGAGTTTGCCTATAAAAAATTTACGGTCACACACTCTTCCTAAGTTTTTGATTCTTAATTTGCTATTGATTCCTTTCTGGCACAAAAATACATAATGGCGGACATACATGTGAGAGGTGTATTATTAGAGACACACAATTTCATACTTAGCATAAAATATCAAAATTGCTTCAAAGTAACTGAAAGTCGTTAAATTGTTGTTTAGGCTGTAATTGTGAACGCTTGTCTGCTAGAAAGTTTTTGTTTAAACGTCTGCAAAGTCTGAAATCTGTCGGAAATTGTGGAAAATGAGAATTTTATCCGTAATATGGTCATAACAAATGAACCATAACTGCTGTTATAAATATAGTATGGCCCTGAAACTTTGTCAAAATATCTAAAATGGATTTGTACTGATAGTGACTTAGTATCAACTTCTAACACATCGTGATTCAAAAGTTAATTAAAAAAACTAGCAGGGGGAAGGTTTATCTGTAGCATTTATAGTATTTATTGGTGGTATAGTTTATATCAGAGGTGATTTTAAAGAAGATATATATATCAGTGAAACAGCAATAATATATGCATTAACATTAGCTACTTTAACGCATTGTTTAAAAATGAGTATCCAGAAATTCTGTCTAGTATATCCCAACGTACATAATATGTTTATAGCACAGCTAGCACATGACCAAAGTTGATATCCTAATGACGTCGCGACGTCATAGAGACGTACTTAGTTCGTCATTTCTATTGTCGTGTGTGCTGAGAGCGAGAAACACACCTAAACTTCTGGTAGTTTTCATAGCATGACAACCAAGATTATCTAATACTCCGATTTGAAACGATAATTTCATATTCAGAGAAGATACATACCAGATTTTCTCTAAGGGTCCGTCTAAAAAATTAGCTTAAATTCGCTTAAATTCGATTCACAAAATACTTCATTTTCACCACAGATGAAGTGTTATTGTGCATACAAAGTATGCACAATAACACTTCATCTAAGATGAAAATTAATAAGAATAAAGCGAATTGTACAGCGAATTTAAGCGAATTTTTGAGACGAACCCTAAATAGTCATACGTACTTTGATTGCTTAGAGGTAACATAAATCATTAGAATTCTGATTCTTCAAGAGCACAAAAGTTAACATAATTTTATCATAGTACACATCCACTCTTAATTGTTATGGGTGAGAGTTGGTTTCAAGTAACTTTATTACTGGTTAATTTTCACAGCATTTTAATTTAGGATAATCTATATTCCGATACGCTTAAAACAAACCTGGAAAACATTTTCTCTATAATAATACTCTTATAACAGTCTGGTTATAATAATATTCGTGCCATTTGTTACTTTATACGATATATCTGCAACAAATGCACTTGCTTATCGAAGTTTCGTATTGATATTTAGGAAATTGACAACCTAAGGTTAGATGTCTGCGTATAAATTGGAATTTCGATTGCATTTTATTATTCCACATTTAGAGAAAATCTCTAACATATTTTTTCGAAATATCTTTAAATCATATGAAATCCCTTTACTCATTGTGATTTCTTTGCATTCCACGAGAGACAAAGAAATCTTATTGGTACAATGTGAATGAATAAGCTACAAGATTTCCTTGTGGATACTCTGCATACAAATTATGCTATCCAATTAGTCAACCTGCAGTTCTCTATTGGAAAACATAAGACATAAAAGTTGTCTTATATGTTCCAATAGAGAAGTTCAGTTGAAATGTTGGAAAACATAACTTTTCACGTACGGAATTTGTATTTATTGTTATCAAGGAACGCAGTTAAACCTCAATCTTCCAACCACGCGATTCTTTAAATCTCCCGATTTTTCGAACTTTGTGGTCGATCCCTCTTAACTTTGCTGACCACTTTGCTTTACCGAATTACAGATTTTCTTTAACTATTTTGGCACTACCCTGGAAGTTGTAAAAATTGGGGTTTAACTGCATGCTAATTTGAATGGAATTAATTTTCTTTATCTAATAATGTTTCTGGTTCACATATCAATCCAGCTATTACTTTAGCTTGTATGTTTACAAGGAGAGTATCATTCTGTAGAGGATTACTATACATCATTTTTCAATGTTGAGGAGGTAAGAATAACGTTTTTATACCATCCCTGGTAACACACAACGCTAAAACAGCGTTGTAGCAACGTTATTACAACGTTTAATGTTTGTGTGCCAGCTGGGAGAAAAAGTAACTTTGTCCATTAACGAGTACGAACCAAAACATTCCTACTGAGATGTCGTCGATAGTTGATTCTATGCATATTACTTTAATTGAGTGTTTCTTCTAAAATAGCTAATGTTCTGTAATGTTCTGTAATGATAAGTAATACATAGGCGGACTCAGAACATGCTTTTACTTAGTCAAAGCAATAGAATGGAGATTGAAAGCGTGCTCAAATTCATTAATTTTTAATTGCTTTTGTATGATAATGGGTCTTTTAAGAATTAAAATGTTTAGTTCTTCACCGTGCTGTTCTGTCTAGGGCTTGATCCGCCACTGTAATATGCGGACATAGAACTTAATAACTTGTCAAAGCAATAAAAAAAGTACAAACCTCGTTACTTTTAAAAGTTTAACAAATGTTAATTCATAGCGTTTTAAATTAAATATCAAAAGTTGAGTACCTTTAGGTGTAGGTCCAGCAAACCTTACATACATGTACATACGAAGTATGAACAAAGACAATTCTTCTGAATGAAAATTTATAAGTATGTATTTCCACTTTTTAGGTATTTTAGGTGCATTGGCATTACGAGAATATAAACCAAATGGATATCGAAAAAATTTATCAATGACGATAATCTCCTCGGAAATATCATTACAAAAAGGGATTGGTTACGAAATGGTATTTTCATTTCTTCTTACATGGCCTCATTTTGCAGCAAAGAATACACGTGATCAATTTAAAGGATATAGGGATCTTGCAATGGGGATTATTTATGGATTGGGACATTTTATCATTGTAAGTTGATGAAAAAAATCTTCACAGAGGCAGATTCATAACATGTTTTTCCTAGTCATAAAAGTATAATGGACAGAGGCGGACTCAGAACATGCTTTTACCTAGTCACAGCCATTTAATGGAGACTCAGAGTCATTAATTTTAAATACTTTAGGTATGACGCTGGTCTCTAAAGACCCAGCGTCATAGATAATGTTATTAAGAATTAAAAGTAAATATACTCCATCGTGTTGCTCTGACCAGGGCTGGATCCGCCACTGATAGATACTCAGAATCTTTAATTTCCAACTGCTTTGTGTATGAAGATGAAGATCCCAAAAGATCGATCGTCATACATGGATACATAGTTATTAAGAATTAAAACTTCTAGTTCTCCTTTGTAATGCTCTGACTAAGAACCCCTTTACATGAAGACTTTCTATAGGCGAAATGAACTGTCATGGCTTCTGTGATTGGTTAAATATTTTCGTTGGAAAAATTTAACCAATCACAGAAGCCATGACAGTTCATTTCGCCCGCAACGATTTCCCATGTAAACGTGCTCTAAGGTTGGATCTGCCACTGCTTCATACTTTTAAGCATCGTTGTAGCGACGTTAAATAGCGTTGTAATAACGTTGCTGCGACGTTGTTTTAGTGTTGTGTGCCAGCCGGGATGCTTTTTAAACCGCAAATTGTTAAATTTTTACTGGTAATTTAATTGAAGGATAGTGTCATACAACCTGCAGAAAGCTGGAGTAAAATAAAAATAATTTAGTTAAAAGGATAAAATGCTTTTTCTGCAGTGAAATCCAATTGAAAAACTTGCAGTTGTACGTTGGATAAAATAAGGCAATACGAGGTTATCTTATGATTTTCAAAGGATAAATGCAAGTGGCACTATTGGGCAACATGAAATATTAGTAGTGTATAGCTATTCCTGTGTTTGTAATTTTCTTTTAACCCTAACCTACCTGGGGGGGGCGGATTCCGCCCCACCCTCCGGGGTTTTTTTAATACCTTTTTTTCATGAAATGCTATCATGCCAAAACTTTGCTACTTTTAGTATTATGCTATTTCACACCTTTTGACATAGTTTCAAATCAGCAGATGAGCTAGATCAGATTTAATGGGTCATTATTCAAGATCACCTATAAAATTTGCATATTTCGCTTTGAAAGTTTGCAATATTTAGGAACCCCGTAACTTTATATAACATATTGTCTTGAAATTTAGAACATAGGTTCTTTGCCATGTGACAAATTTACTGATGACGTCATTTTTTCCGGAAGCGGAAAATCTTCTGTTTTCTGGCAAAAATTCGGGAAAATTTTCCGGAACTCCAGTTAAAACCCTAGATGGCGGCTGATTTTTGCACTGAAAGTATATTTGAGACTCAGTTGCAACCTATTACAACTATTTTACACCTCCTTTTACCAAATAAACCTGATAACCTCACCAGAAATGAAGGTACGGAAATATAGAGGAAAATGGGACGTTTTATGACGTCATTACGGCGTCGATGACGTAATCATCAAAATGACCACACTTAATTGTTCCTTATATGGTGAGTTACTATCGTGCCAAGTTTCATTACCTAAGACCTAACCAATTAGGAGATCTTAGGGGGGGGGCGGATTCGGCAAATAAAGGAACGTAATATTTATTTTTGTTTTGACAATGAATATAGTGGATACAAATCAGTGCTTTCCCACCAACTAAAGTCTAAACTTCGAGTTACCCAATTCGACCATATCCCACTTCGTACAAGTTGAAGAAGTTGTAAATTTTAATAGTTTAATATATGATGATGGTCTCAAAAGACTCACCATCATACATTAATCAATTAAAAATGAATCACCCTTCGTATCCATTTAATGTTGTAACTAGTAGAAAAAGAATGTTCTGTGTCCGCTTCTGCTTAAACGTATTCCATATCAAATCTTTTGTATCATTTAGACTCGTTTGCATGAAGACTTTATATAGGCGAAATGAACTGTCATGGCTTCTGTGATTAGTTAAATTTTTCCACGGAAAACAGAACCTAGTGCGATTGAGGATCATTGTCACTAAATGCTTTTTGTATGACTTACGATGGTGGAAGCTCTGAAATTTGGTAAACATAATGCTTCAAAGTACTTGCTCGTGTAATCTATAACAATAAGACAATCTTTGTTAATGAAAGAAATTAGGTCACTTCCTATTTAAGTCCAAAAAGTATTGGAGTTATCATGTGGAATCGTTGGCTCCTTTTGCAACTGATTTCTATTTATCTGACAAGGCTCACAGTTAGAGAAAAGTTCGTAAATGTCGCTACATATGCCAGGTCAGTAAATAGAAATTGGAGCGTGTGCTTTAGTTCGTTCTATACGATGTGTTCTGTGTAAAAGATGTCTATCATATGCTTGCGAAGAGTACTAGGAATTACTATTCGTGTCCCTTTTAAAATTACATTGTTGACATATGATAACTCATGATGAATGTTGTAGTACAGCTTGACAGAATTGACTATATCCGACTTGTTATTGGGCCAGTCTTGTTAAATATATTTGATTATTGCTTGAGATTTGCTATCTTTGACAGTTTCGTCTTGAATTAATTGTAATTTGGCATCACTGATTGGTATATGTTCCATGAAAAAGTGAATTTGTTTGGTAAGTAAAATATCGCTTATCTCTGGTTGGTGCACGAATCATGGTATCTGACCAAATCATTTCTTTGCCTGGTATGTCATTGATAATAAAATCATATTTCATCAGTTGAATGATGTACGATTGCAAGCGTGGTCGTGCCTTGTGATTTGATGAGTTAAAATTGGTTTTCAGTGACTTGTGATCATTCTCAATGATTATAGAGTACCTTATATGTATTCATGGAATTTGTTGCAAGAAAATACGATTGATAAACTTTTTCACTCTATTGTTGAAAAAAGACGCTGGAGATAGGCCTTTGGATGTGAGCTTATGTCCCAAAAAGGTAATTTCACTTGCTGCAAAAATACGTTTATCTTTGTTAAGTTTGAGTCCTGCTTTTCTAATACAATCTAAAACAGCTAATGTTCTTTCTCGTAAATATCAAGTATTGGAACCCAGATGATGATGTTGTCTTGGCTGTTTCGAGCTCCTTCACAACCTTCGATGATTTCAGCCATATCTAATTCGAAAACCTAACTAGCAATATTAATTCCGAAAGCAAGTCGCTTGAATCTATATCTGCCGAAAGGGATGGCAAAAGTTGGAGATTCCTCATCTACTTTAATATGCCAAAAGCCATTCAATGCATCACGTTACGTAAAAAGACTTTGCTCCTCTCATTTCTGCAAGAAGCTCCTCCGCAGTCGGTATTTTATAATGGTGTCTCTTAATGGCTCTATTAAGGTCCCTTGGATCAATACAAATACGCAATTTTCCGTTGGATTTTTCGACGATGATAATTGACTGACACAGTCGGTAGGTTCTGATACTGGAGTATTGACTTCTAATTGGACTAATTGATCAAGTTTTTCCCACTCTGTTCCTCAGAGCGATCAGAATCTTTCTGGCAGGATTCACCACAAGTATAATGTAGTATCTATGGTAATGTGGTGAATTTTCGGAAGAGTTACGAGTTCGCCAGAACACTCCTCATAGTTACGTAGAAAATCTGGTTTATCGGTTAATTGCAAAACATACTGGATTAAGTTAAGTTTCTCGCTGGCTTGCAAACCAAGAAGTGGAGGTGAATTTGTATCATATATGATGAATAATAGCGTAATGTCCCTGGCAAGATGGTGTATATTAGGAATGCATTGTCCTTTTAATGGTATTTCTGTCCTGTTATATGTGGTAAGTTTCGTATTTGTCTTGTGTAGTTTTGGTTTGTTTCGAATCTTCTGTGAAACTTGGATTGGAAGGACGTTAAATTGCGCTCCAGAGTCTGTTTTATAAATAACGGTTATTCCATTCGATTGTAGTTTGTTAGACCAGTCGTTATCGCTTGGCTTGATGCTGTATATCTGGCTATTCACGGTTGCGGTTCGTTGAAAATTGTCGATCTCGGCATTTTCATAGTCCGTTGAAACAAATATGGCGCCTTAGAAAAAATCTTCGTCACAAACGCGACTTTCACTGTCTTCATAATTAATTGCTTTGGATCGACAATCTTTGGCAAAGTGACCTTTTCTGTTACAATTTCTGCACGTAATCTTGTATGCAGGACACATGCCACGTTAGTGTGATCCTCCACAGTATGCGCAGTTCATCGAAAACACCTACAACAATAATGTCTCTTATGAGGGAACTCTTCAGTTCTCTAAATTCAGAGAGTTTCTTTAATTTAGTAACAAATTCCTCGAAAGATTGACCTTCCTTTTGTCGATATATTAAACAATTGTGTCTCAAAATTCTTGGCATACTGTAGTCATCGAATTTTTGTAAAATTAATGCAAAATTAAATTTAACAACTTCTCTTTCAAAGTTGAGTGCCATACAAGTAAGTAAAATGCTTGACTTAACTTTGTTTCTTATTCCATCATGTTCAGTGGCAACAAGAAAGAATTCCAGTTCTTGCTTCCATCTCTTCGAACTATCCTGAGATTTTCCTCAAAGTTCAATGATTTAGGTGGAGTGAGTCTCTCCATCTTCTTTGTCTTGAAAATTGGGGGTGTTTTAACCCTATTAGCTCCGAGCTTTATGGCCTCCCCCCAAACACACCTCTTTTTTACCTGAACAGTAAATGCTTGAGACTGGAAACTTTGCACAGTTGTTACCCAACCCAAAAGGAACATTTGGGTGTGGAAAGATTCGATAAGAGATCATCGGTGTTTTGATGATGTCATCATTTTGTCCGAAAATTGCGAATTTTGGTACCATTTTAAAAGAGAAAATCCACTTATTTCCTATAAAAACTATATAAAACTAAACTAGATAGTTTGAAATAATGTTTCTCATCAAAATCTGGCCACCATTATGGAATTAACAGGGAAAAAATGTGCTCCAGAAAATGTTTTGGTAGTTTTTTCTGGAAAACGGAAATTTTTCCATATTTTCAAGGTGAAATATGCTAAATTTGATAGGTGGTTCTGACCAATAGCCTCTAATTTCAAAATTAGAAGAGTTATATCCCTGAAATTTTCTCAGAACATGACAAATAGATTGTTAGTAATTGCCGCAAAGTTTCAAGATGACCCTGTTTCCCCTTGGTTCCCACGAGAACGTATTTCCCCTGGGGGTTGGGGTGGAAGTGCTGGAAATGACGTAATGGCTTTATCCTTATCCTGGGGTAATCCATTTTTGACACAGACCATTATATGGTAATGATGAGTTTAAAATACCCTACGTCACATAAAAGAGCATTGCATCCCAAGTCTAAACCTCTTCTTCCTAGAAATTTGATTGATATATCTTCATTACAACTGGATGATGTCGCTAAATCTTACTCAGAGATTTTAGATGCTGATAACGATATCCCATCTGATATAGACTTGTTATCGGAACGAGTAGGTGATGTGGTCCGAGATTCATTGGATAAAGCTTGTCCCATAGTAATACAAGCCAGGGCTAGATACCCATGAGAAAATGATGAACTGCAATCCATGATGGCTAATGTCCATAAATCGCCTCAAAACCACACCCTCCATAAACAGATTCGTGAAAAACGAAAGCTATGAGAAAGCTATGGCAATAAACAACGCTGTCGGGACTAGACAAGTGGAAAAATAATCCAAACTTGCCAAGTCTCATTCAATGCATTTACAACAGCCAAGTACAACATTAACAATTTCTAAAAAAAAGGTTAACCAAACACTTAAAAGAACATTTTTCAGAGAAACATCTTGATACACCTCCGGAATTACAACACCCTGAAAGTTTTGATTATTTAAAAGATTGGCCAGTAGAGGTTAACGAAGAACCTCCTGAATATGAAGAGATTAAGCAAGTTGTCAAAGCTCTCAAAAATAGCAAACTCGGGACAGATAAGATCTATCCCGAAGGTCATACGTAAGAGTAGTAAATATATTTTTATTTATTTAACTACGCTAATTTCTTTAATATGGCTCCATTTGTCAGTACCAAAATCATGGCTAGCACTTAATATCATATGTTTATATAAAAAAAAGGATTGAAGTTCCAAGCTGTTAACTACCGGGCACTCTCGATTGGATCAAATTTGAGTAAGATTGTTCCACGTGTTATTTTAAATCGTTTGCATACGAGCTAAATATCTCTGAAACACAGTTTGGTTTTAGAAAGAGACGCTCAACTTGTGACGCAATTTTCATCATAAAGAATGTAATCCAAAAACATGCAGTCCACTTGTATTAGTATTTATTGATCCCACTGCAGCATATGACCATATCCCTAGATATTTATTATTTCGGGTTCTAGAATTCCGTACAGGTGCAAAGGTTTTAACATATACTCTTCGTAAATTATACGATGGTACTACGGCCATGATCTCAGGTACTAAAGTTCAATTTGATATTTTATGTGGGTGTCGTCAGGTTAGTTTAGAAAGTCCAACCCTTTTTAATAATTATTTCGATTTTGTACTAAAAGTATGTGCTGAAGAAATTGACAGAACATTTCCTGATTGTAGGGGTTTATCTTTGAGTATCGCATCCCTTCTGAATGCACTACACGCAAACAGCGAAGTGAAAGGCGGATGCATGGCATAGGAATTATTAGATGACTTTTGTATGCTGACGATCTTGTACTTTTCTGTCCAGATATAACACAAGCACAGCAAATAATAAGCATCATAAATAATTTATGTAAACGTTTTGGTTTAACAATTTCTTTTAAAAAAACGAAGGTTGTGCAATTTAACACTGACACCACAGATGTAAACATTATTGTTGATAACAACAAACTCGAAAATATATCAGAATTTTGCTATCTTGGACATACTATATTCAACAACAATAATGATTTTACAGGAATCAGAATTGCTAGAGCCACAGCTATATTTAACGAACTCGGTAACGTTCTCCTAGATCAGGAAATACATCTTCCAATCAGGAGAAAAATACTTGAAGCTTGTGTACGTCCAAGACTAACATATAAATAAAAGAAGTTAGAGTCGTGTTGGTTTCGTTTTCTTCGTAGAATGGTGAAGAGAGGTTTTCGAAGAAAGCCAACTGACATGGATAACGAAACTAATTTTTCCTTTGTATACCAACACAGATGTCCAAAACATTGTTAAATCACAACCAGTGAGGGACTTTATAAATAAACAGTATCTCCTATATATTGCTCATGTTTGTCGTAGATCAAATGTCAATTTAACAAAACTTAGTCTTTTTTTTATTCCTAGTAAGAGTTATTTCCGAGACCCATGGATATATATATCCAGTCTACTAGGCGGCATATCTTCCACACAAGCCAATCGAGAAACTCAATTCAGGTCTGGTTTCAACAGACTCCTAAGAACTTGCATTAGTGATTAAGAGTTTTGACTCATCGAAGTTTAATGCTTCATTAATGAGTACTTAAACTGTACTGTAATACATGCGTCGAATTGCTGGTGAAATCGGAATTAAAATATTTGGAGACGCTGTCAATGATCTGTTTGGAGATTGTGATGGTGTTTGCGTTTGACTTGGAGATACATTTAATGATCTATCTGATGTAGTTAATAGAGGTCCAAGAGTTATATTTAATGGTCCATCCGATGTTTTCAATAGTGGTCTCGGAGATATACTTAACAACGGATTAAATGGTGTAAGCAATTGAGTTCTTATGGAAGAGCTGTGTGGTGATGGTATAGGAGTTACCATTAGTGATGGTAATGGTGTAGCCATTGGAGATGGACCTGTTGACCATTCACAAATACTTGCAACTGTTTCAGATCGATCTCTATCTACAAGATTAACAACAGGGAAACGGATTTCTCGTAGCACTCGACTAACAGCTTTTTCAGCATTTTGCATCATACTCATTTGAAATACTTCTTTTGTGTTTTGTTCTGGATGAAATAAAACTACAAATAATTTGTACAAATACATAAATAAAATATGTATAGTATTTATTAATGTTAATGATATTAACAATACAGCTTTTCTATCTTCTTCCGTTTTTTGAGTAAAATGAACTGGTAAAGCACATAACACTATCAAGATGGTTATCGACATTGTAAATATTATTCGTCTTGT
>JAUCNQ010112491.1:0-11519 GCA_032352715.1 Bougainvillia muscus | reverse complement strand
CCCCCCCCCCCCCCCCCCCCCCCCCCCCCCCCCCCCCCCCCATCAGGAATAAGTTGTAAAAATCGCCCATCAGGAATTGGGCTAAAATAACTAAACGAACTAGCAAATGTGACCCTAGTAGAATACAAGACTACTTCACAGAACATTTCTCCTGCAATATTGATGCAGATAGACTTGAACCTAGCGAATTTAGAGCGATACCAGACTTTGTAAGAGATCTCCAGAAAATAGACTTTGATGAAATAAACACAGAACTTGCGAATAGAGACGAGATTGTAGCCACCCTCAAACCACTTAAAAATGGTAAAGCTGCAAAGGACCTCCTTGCGGAATTCCTGAAATACGCTGTTTCATCAGAAGAATTCATCACGGAAATCGAAACGCTATACAATCAGATATGGACCACTATAACCATTCCAGAACAGTGGAGTCACTCTAGACTAAATGACATTTGGAAGGGCGTAGCAAAGGAATGTGCAAAGGATCCAGCAGCATATCGAGGCCTACAAATCGGTTCGTCACTCTGCAAGATTCTAGTTATAATCATTTTAAATCGCATTAAATATTGGTACGATGAACAACTAGTTGAACAACAACAAGGATTCAGAAGAGGGCGCAGTGCAATAGATGGAATATACATTAATAAACGTGTGCACCAAATAAATGAAAAAATGAAAACACAATATACCTACTGTTCATCGAGCTGACTGCCGCATTTGACCACATTGTTCGAAAATGTCTTTTTAAATCCATTTTCTCCGACTTAATTCGGATGCCCATCCTATACTTAAACTCTTAGAATGTATATACAATCACACCACACAAGCCCTGATGACTTTTTTGAAATATTTTCCCACCAAGGCAGACCTGAGTCACCACACCTATACAATCTCTTCATAGAATTTTTAATGCATATTTTTACAATTTTATGCGAGGCCAATGGTATAAAATCCCTCTAACATGAGAGGATAGAAGACAGATATACCAAGGAGAGCATACTGTCGATTGGTCAGGGTATGCTGCTGATCTCGTTCTAATGTTTAAAAGCAAAAAAAAAATGCAGAAAGCCTTAGAACTTCTTAATATCACTTTCTCTAGATTCCATTTAAAGATCAATGAGAAGAAAACCAAAACAATGATTGCCAACTACAAGTACACTAATGAAAACGATAATGAAGATCAATCTTACCCCAATAGCATAGCTAATCTAAATGGAATGCCGATCGAAAATGTCAAAAAGCCTCGGTGATGATATCCAATACGATCAACCATCAACTGGAGATGTAGAAATCGACCTACGCATCATTGTTGCTGAAACAAAATTCAACCAGCTGTCAAATAAATTAACAAATAAAAAAACTTTCTTGTAAACAAGAATGCTCATTCTAAATGATATGGTTCGTAGCAGGCTGACTTACTCGTACCAGACTTGGAATATCGCGAAAATCCAGTTACAAAGACTAGTATCAACATATGTAAAAATTCTAAGAAAAATTATCAGAAACGGTTTTGAACGAAAAAGCAACCCTGCTGACGACAAACCCAACTACAGCTACGTCTTATCATCCGAAGAAGTTCTAAACATCTGTGGAACTAACAACATCATGTCTTACATAACTAACCAATAATCAAAATACATTTCACACTTGGCTCGACGAAAAAGCAGCAGCATCACAACGAGACTATTGTACAATGTCAACAACAACAACAAAAACGAACAACCAGAACGGAACAACAAGTCCTCCAGCAAACCAACATGTCAGCAGCCCAATTTTATCGGAAAGCGTTGAAGAGGGACCTGAAAATGGATATGGTTGACCACAGCACTAGTTGACAGAAATTAAGAGAGTCGGTTTATCCAAGTATATTGCATCAACCACTGCACCGGAAACTGTTGCATATATATGGGTATCAAGGAACGTTCGTAGTTAAGTAGTTGTCGATCTACCATTAACAAAATGTCAGAAGATTATTTGCACATTTAGGTTTCGTATTTTTTATATCAGCTGTAATGATTATATCAGTTAGGTCAATCTCGGAGCGTTATGGGTATGTCTTTATCCGATTCTTTAGTAAAACGCTTGAGAATGAAGCTTGGAAGACGTTTGCCTTATCTTGGTTGTCAGATTCCAGTGGGGATTTATCGTTTGCATACTCTAGGAGTGGTGCGATACCAGAATTGGTCTTAAGCTTACGTCTGATATGCTGCTATATGTCGTCGATGAGCAGGAAACTCGGTAAACACCAATGAATCCATCAATGTTTTCGTAACTAAGGAGAACAAAATTGTCTGAAAAACATGCGCAATGGCTACTTTTTCGTATTTTACTTAATTTTTTAAACATGACGTTAAACGCCCGCGGTAAACGTGCAAATTGGCAACATTCTAAAGCTCAACCGAGACACAGGTAAACTCTAAAGTTTATATATGTTCTCTTATCTCGTCTATTCTCTTCTGTATTTATTTGTATACTGTTCAATCGTGTGTGCATGTTTGTTTATATGATTGATATCTGTAGTAGAAGACATCACCATATAATACTTTCGCCTGTGTTGGCAAGGTATTGACAAGTTATATTTAAAAGTAATAAAACAGAAGCAAAACAGTCTCGTGTGTTCTGAATGCTAAACTGACTTTCTAAACATAGAAGATCTGCAATGCTGTTTTCCAATTGACAAGGCATAGTAGCCGACCACCACCCTTACACAGTTACGCAGAAGACATTCACAGCAGGATGTTGGATTGGTAGATGAAGCAACTATCTAGTTAAAGAAACTTGTTTCATTCTACTAGTGGCAATGCAATTCATATCAACTACTGTTGTATGTTTCGGCGAGGCACAACTTATCGAATACAGAGTACTGCTCACACTTGTACAGAGTAGCAATCGTAAGTGTTTAAAGCTATTGAAAGCTTAACATGACACAACTTCGTCAAGCTGTAAGACAAGGAATGTGTCCTGCAATGCCACCTCAAATTGCAGTCAAAAAATCAGCTACTGTGACCAAAACACCTCACAATAATACAAGACTGTTAAAGGGAAAGAAAGACAGTTTCCGTGCAACCTACAATGTCCAAAAGTTCCAGAAAGAAGGAAAGATATCTGAATTAATCTCCGCAGCCCAAGTCAAAATACACGACACCATCTGCCTGCCAGAACATTGATTCGATTGAAACGAAAGTACAATAATTTGGAAGGTGGAAGCTGATTACCTGCACAGCCTGGAAAAACAGTGTGACTGCTGCAACTGGTGGAACTGAAAAGGTCTTCATCCCTAAAGCCCACCCCGCACTTGCTAGTGCCAAAATGATATCATCTCGTATTATGACAGCTAACATCAACGTAAATCCTCAAACAACAATAATATCATGCTACAGTCCCACCAATGTAAGTGATCAAATAGAAATCGAGAAGTTCCATCAGTAACTTACCTCAGTCACCAGACAAATTCCGAAAAACCATATTCTAATTATTGGTGGTGATTCCAACGCATACCCCGGACATCTTGATGGATTAAAGTATGCATACCACTCTCACACAAATAGAAACTGTTCCATGATAAGAGACTATCCCAATAAAAAAATACTTTAAGTCTCAATACCCTATACCGGAAAAGTTCAGGTCAGCTGGGAGTAATGTTCACCATCAATCGGAAATGGAAAAAAGCGCAAAGAACTGCAGATAATTTAACTCGCTTGTCAGTGTAGCATCAGGCCATCGCAGTGCTTCTGTTCTAATCCGACTGAGTCTCTGTAATTAGAAGAAACGCAGCAACACTACACTTTGAGACTGGGCAGATCTGAAAACAACCATGCAGTCCGCAACACATTTATTACCAGAATGAGAACATGTTTTTTGCTCTACAAGACTCAAGCCTATTAAAATTTCCTAGTACGACATACAATCACTTTCAAATGGTATTTAAGAAGACTGCTGCAGACAGCATCCCATTGACACCTAAATTGAAAAACAAACATCGCTATGAGAAACAGAGAAAATCTGTAAAAAGCTGCAAACGACTACATGAAGCCTCACAACTTAAACATTCTCCACTTTCATCAGGGAACGTCAACCACTTCAGCAATGTCCTTGTGCACCTAAAGAAAACTACGAGTCAGAAAAAGCAGAGTAGTTTCAAAATGTCAGCAATGCTGTCAATAACATGAACTCCGCAGTCGTTTGGAAAATCGCTAATCAAATCAGCAGTAGGAAAAGAAGTAAAAGTGCAAAACTAAAAGCATCTAACCAAGAGGAACGAGTAAAGTTGTGGCAACGACACTCCCAAAACCTTCTCGGAAAACCACCCCATTTCACGGAAGAAGATATAATTCCAGTAATAACAGAGGACAAAGGGCTGTTGAATATGGATGAACAATTGAAGGCTGTAAAGACCATTCCATGCAGAAAAACATGTGGACTCGATGATATACCATCAGAAGTGTGTAAATTGAATGAATTCTACAAGTACACTAAGAATGCTGTATGCTTGCTTCTATCTCCCCTAAAAAGTTACCATGAAATTCCCAAAAACAGCAATTGCGGCAAAAATCTACAACCTGTCCTCCTAAGCAGGATAAGACCAGAATTTGATCCACTGCTAAGGACAAACCAATATAGTTTTCGCTCCAACAAGTAAACAGTAGGGACAATACTAACTATCCGACAAATTCTGGAAGACATAAAAATAAAACACCTACAAGTTGTTCTCGTGTAAATTGATTTTTCCAAAGGCTTTGACTCGTTCTATCATGGGAAGATAAAAGAAGTACAAAATGCATATAGGATACCCTAGGAAACAATAGATGCTTTCACGATGCTATATTAGAACACTTGATCCATGGCACGTACACCAGATGGAGACTTCTTTAATGTCACTGCCGCAGTCCTCCAAGGAAATACACTTGCCCTACATCTTTATCATCTGCCTTGATTATATCCTGAAGACAGCTCTAAAACCTATAACTCGGCTCCACCCTCAAGAAACAAAGGAGTAGGATATATCTAGTCCTAAAGATTACAGATGCACACTATGACGACCTAAGAGTAAAACCTAAATCAAATATGTCCCCCTGTCACACATTTGTTAATAACTTTTGGAGAGCTATTACTTAGCAGTTGATACTTTGCTACCTTTAGTTTCAATCTGTTTTACGTGTTTTATCAAAGTTGGATGGAGACACCTGTTGTAAAACAAAAGTTATAGGTCATTAATTAAGAGCATCTATCAAAATTACGGTTAAGTACAGCCAAATCCTTACGAAGTTTGAGCAAGCATAACCATTAGTTTGCAATGAGTTTGCGCAATGAAACTTTACATGTAGATTACCTGTCCAAAGTAGTTTTGAATTATGTATATCAAATTACGTGATTAGGTGCATGACGTCATATCCGCCATTACGCCATTTATAGCACTTTTACCTTGCGAGAGCTTCCGATAATTATTACTGACGTCAGCATAAAAACAATTGGTGTTTTAGAAACCATTTATTGAGTAATATATGTGTACCAAATTTCAACTTCTAAATATTACCCTGACGGAAGTTAAGTAGTTGAAGGAAAATATGACCCCCCCCCCCCCTCTCCTCACGGTAAATAAGTAGCCGCAGGAGCCCAGGGAAAATAGATTAACCAGACGAGGTGCAAGAGTGAAGGATTACCGAATGACAGAAACGAATGGAAGAATCGTCGCTGAACGCCATCTTGATGACTTCACACCCTTTTGGGGTGAATATTGCGTTATAGTGTAACTGGTGTCTGACAGTGGCTGCGAGGGATTCATTTTCTGCTGGTGGTTTTACTTTTTACATGACTTAGTCTTTCTCTTCCTTGATGATACTTAGCACAGATGTGGTTGATCGTACGCTCTTAAAGAAATATGCGTTTCTCCAGATATTGGATGAGTCGCTTTTGACTGTGCAGTGGTCTTGCTGTGGTTGTATTACGATTACTTAGTCTCCCTCTTTGAGTGTTAGATTTTAGGCAGGAAGTTTGTCCTCATATTGTTAGTTGACATTTTTTTGCTACTATGTCGTTTTCGGTTACTGTCTGCTTTTGGTTGACTTATGTTGTTTCGTTGTCAGTTGTTGGCGGTGAATAATAGATTTTGCGATTGAATATGATCTCTGCCGATAAGAGTTTGTTGTGATCCTAGGTGTGGAGCAGTAAGCGAGTGAGAAGAATTTGACTTCTTCTCTGCAATCGTTTCCTTCAATGTGGGCAGTTCTCATAATTTGTTCAATGGTTGCATAAATGTTTTTACTTCAGTATTGGCTTGGGGCCAAGTGTGCAATGCATCTTCTGTGTGTTATACCTCTCTGTTTGAATTTTCTTGAGTTAAATTGAGAACGGTTGTCTGATATTTCGATTTTGCGATTCAAAACTCCATTTAAACATATTATTAGAGTTTCAATTTTTGTGCTCTTGAGAATTTCAACTTCTGAATTTACAAAGTTATCTACTGTACTTGATTTCTGACAGGTTTTAAATGTGATCTAGTTAACGTATCTCTCCGTACTTTCGGTTACTCTATTGTCTGTCCCATATCTTGAAATTATAACGTTTACGTGTACGCCTTTAAATACCAAGTGGTATGGTAGACTTGGGGTTGTTTAAAAGATTGACTAAAGACTTGGGATCGTTGAAGATGAACGATGATTCCTTTTGCATCTGTATACGATACTTAATCATTCTCTTTCGATATGGGTGCATGTCATTTCTTTTTCTGTTAGCAATTGTGAATAATTTGATCTGACTTTTTCATCGTTGTTTTCTTTGCTTTTCTGACAATTTCTGATTATAAAAGATTAGATACAAGTAGAAGGAGAATTGATTACATAACACTGATTGAAGAAAATCCAAGAAGTAAAACACCTTTCGGAAGAGAATTTACGCCTAATGGAAGACGTTGCTAAGATATTAGATCCACCTGTTTCAAAATTTCTCCTCGTGCAAATAAACGAATCAATAATAGCAGACAGACGAGATTCCTTTGAGAGAAAGAACAAGAAAACTTATGAATTATTTAAAAACCAGAGAGGTGTCGTAGTTATAATGTACCTGTCATAATATTATCATAAATTGTATTAACGTCTAACGAGAAGAATCAATTGAGTTTTGGCCTTGAACATGTTTTATATATGTTATGCCTCTGTATGCGTCAAATGACTTAACCTTCAGAAATCTGAATCGCTTGAGAAATGAGGAAAACATTAAAGTTGTATCAGGAGATAAAAATTCTAGTGTTCTTATGCTAAATAAATCTGATTACGTGAGTAAACTTCAAGAAATGATTGACAACGGCATTCCAGATGGAATATATGCTAAAAGGAATGATAAGACTTTCAGTAACCCTAAACATTTTCGAGATTTTCTTTGTAGACATTTCAAAAACTATAAAGATTATAAGAGAATGTTACCAGTTGCCAACTAACCAGGCCAAGAAATCTCGAAAATAATCATAAAATCACTAAAATTCTGTCCAATAATATCGCAAGTAGGTACATACACATACCATTGTGCGCTGGTAGTTGGAGAATATTTAAAACCCCTTGTCAAAAATAATGAATATATGCTCACAAACACACAGGAATTTGCGAAACTCATTAAAGATTAACCACCACTTAAACCTGACGAGGAATATGTTTCATATGATGCAGAAAGTATATTTACGAATGTGCCGATAAAACAGATCATTGACTATATATTAGATCAAGTAAACGTCTACAACAAGTTACCAGTTATTTGTAAACGTCCAATCTTCAAGAAACAACTACTTAAACTGAGTACAGAAAGTACATTGATGTATGATGACAAGTTTTTACAAACAAATAAATGGATGCACAACGCTATCAGTAATCATATCAGATATTTTTATGATCATGATGGAAAACCATGTTGTAACGCCATTAAAAACACGCTTTTATAAGCGATTCGTAGATGACGTCGTTTCGAGGCGAAAGAAAATGAAAAATATGTTTATATTTATACAATTAAATTTCTACCACTGTAACATTAAGTTCACAATTGAAATCAACCGATCTAAGTTTCTGAACACTGAATTGATAGCAAATAATTTTACATATGAAACTAAAGTATATCGCAAACTAAACAAAATTCCTGTACATTGGGACTCACAAATTCTCAAACGATACAAACGCAACACCATCAATGTCGATCTAGCTAGAACAAAACGTATCAGTTGTAACTTCCGACACGAAAAGAACGTTATCAGGAATAAATTCAACAAAACGCTCATTTTTCTCCACGTTTCACAAACAATGTAATCAGGCAATTTCAAAGTAACGGAAATAAATCAGGGGATGTTATTATTCCACCATCACTTTTGCATACATCAAAACGTAGAGTAGAGTTACCGTTCTGCATTCATAATGAAAACACTACGAAACGTTTTTTGCACATGTTTCATACGTTCAGTGAAAACAGATTTCAAGTTGCTGTGAAATGGTCAACAATGACAGTTAAACAACGATTCAATTTAAAAAGTAAAAATCCCATTCATCCTGTAAAATATATGTTGGAGAATAATACATCGCTGAGACAAGGAGAAATACCGAAACTCGATTTGAGGAACACAATGATCCTCGTAAACCATTGGAACAAGCTAGACACCTATAAAAGATTATGTTTCATGGAAAATTCTGATGTCATTAATTGCGTTAAAACGTCGGGAAATTAACAACCAACTGGAAAATCAGAAATTAATTCTTTTCCGTAATGGATTAACTTGAAACAAATGAAAGCCAGAAAATGTTACTTCAACACTTTTATCCAATTAACGTCATTTTCTCTCCCTCTAATTTTTCTTTCAGTATCTATATGTCGACTATGCTCCCATGTGACTAGCACCCAAATATTTCTAAGCCTTTCTGCACCTTTCCACAGTCCCTTAACACTGAAATGTCGCTGACATTATAAATTGTACATATGTAAGTAGTTATTTTTTTGGTTTTTGAGTGACATTTTAAGCGAGTTTGTTATGAAAGTATAAATAAAAAACGTATATTTACGGAGATAAATCTACTTTTAAAATTATTGCAATCGCGTAGCGAGGCTTTGGTTTACCAATTCTTCTACTTCTACTTCTTATTACCGAAAATGTTCCATTTTTGAATATTGCGCCATTTCCTCAAAAATCAATCCTCTGCATTGATTATCAACACGCAACGCACTTCATTCGCTTCAAATATTGATAGATAATAATAAGAATGGCGTACCGGTAGATCTAACATACCAGTCAGGTATGCGTCTCTCTCGTTCAGCGTGTTTTAAAAGTTCATACTACAAAGAATTAAGGAACACTCTCTAACTAGTTGTCCAGAGAGGAGGTTTTTAAAAAATGGAGCAAAAGGATGCAGTAGAAAGCTTTTTACAGTCCAATAACAGTCCAAAAAGGTGGTTTTTCATAAAGTGAATACGGTCTTTAAACGCATCACTGAAGTTCAAATTTTCAATAAATATACCCTACGTATCTTCATGCTGCTGTGAATACTTTTACAGTTCGTCCACATTCATTTTTTCTAGTAACTTTAAAGAGAAAAAACACTGCAGTCAGTGTAGACATTTTGACGCACCGAAGATGCAAATCTCAGAAATATTTTTTTTTTCACACAGACATCATTTCTTTTACACATACAAGGACTTATTTTAAAAAAAATAAAACATTTTTTAACCCTATTAGGCCTAGGGTATTTTGGGGTTGTTCAGGACTAGGGGGGGGGGAGCGGATTCCGCCCCCCGTCCATAACTTCTGAAATATCCCTCCCCATAACATAAAACTTGGCACATTTATACCTCACATTGATACAAACATTCTGACGTCATTATTTCTTTGATGACGTCATTATTACGTCGGTGACGTCATAAAATACGTCAAAATCTCAGGAAAATGTGTACTTTGATTAAATTCCGATAAGATCCAATGCGATTGAGTTTTTAAGGTTCTGTTTCCGCGAGAGTGTGTAATAGTAATGTATCTTACGAAATATTTTGTATATAACCACCGGATTGCCGGGAATATGCCGGTAATATTACCGGATTCCGCAATTTACCGGAAAAAGCAGAAAAACGGAAAAATCAGAGAAATCGTCGGAAAAATCGGTAAAATCCGATATAATCTGAAAGATTTTCTTAAATACTACAACTGTGCAAAGTTTCAAGTGAAATAAGGTATCCAGTAAAAAGATATTAGCATTTGTTCATATTGTTATTTTATAGGGATTTGACTGTAATTATATGGGTGGTTCCGACTAATAGCCATAATAGCCTAATAGCCTAATAGCCATAATAGCTAATAGCCAATAACATCTAAAGTAAACATTGAAATTAAAATTTGTGGAAATGTGGGAAAGAAAATTATATCACATTTGACCGAGTTTCAATATCTAGTTTTGTCGTAAAGAAAAGTTATCAAAAAAATTCAGGAGGGAGGGGGGGGATTTCCGACCACTCCGCTCCCCTCCTAGGCCTGATAGGGTTAAACAAACTCGATAGAGTGTTTTGGTAATACAAACTTTTCTTTAATACACTTCTGCTTGGGTGTTATTTGTCATTAATCAAAAATATTCTTTTACTTTTCCGCTTCAGTAGATTTTGAATGACCTATGTAAACATTAGATTTTATAAACGTGTCTAAAGTAGAAAGCCTTGAGACATTTCGAAATTATGATGATACTGACGAGGAAGCATTTCGGAGCGGCTTTAATCCACGAAATGGTTGATTATTTCTAATCAATAAATTATACAACCTCGTCCTCAGGGCCTTTCGCTTTTTTACGTTCTTTGATTAAAAAGCGGAAGGCGCTGGGGACGAGGTTGGAAACATATTCTGAGAAATGTGAGTATTTTTAAGCAGGGGCGCAATCCTGTGCAAAGATTTTATCGTGGCATCAAAGTCATGGTCATCTAGTGTAAACTACAGCTAATTTAGCTTGGACAATTTGTTTTGATACACAGCATCTTTGACTTCATTTTACGCTCAAGATAAGTTGATGGTTCCCTGTTGGAGTTTGAAATCCAGAAAACTCTGCATTGAATCACTAGAGAAGATTTAACATTCTCCTTTAACCCGATTATATGACGATTGCTAAAATGCAAGACATTTTCTAGTTTGTTTTTGCGATATATGTAAATATTAACACAAATTTGTAAGATCACATTTTATTTATTAGTATTGAAGATGGTAATAACCGAGAAGCCTTTATTTTTAAAATTTTAACTTGTTTTGTTTTCATTTCATTTTACACACATTATATTGATGGCAAGCCATATTAATAGCACTCCAGCTTGTTTTCGTAAAAAAATCGCTCATTTTCTTTGGAGGGATAGGTAACTATCTATATGTCCCATTCTATCTCATTTATTATTTTTTTTTTTGGTATTTTTGCTTCTAAAGTCTTTAACCCTATTAAGACTGGGGGGGGGGGGCAGTGGCGGATCTAGCCCTAGTCAGAGCATTGCAATGGTGTATAATTACTGTTAATTCTTAATTATATTATGTAT
>JAUCNQ010112469.1:0-11520 GCA_032352715.1 Bougainvillia muscus | reverse complement strand
ATATCTAAAGTTACTACTGATAGAGTATTTATTAACTGAAAAGCCTCAGTGTAGTATTTTGATTTTTCACTTCCACTTTCGTTTTCGCTATGTTTAGTGTTTGTGTTTTAAACTTTTGACCAAACGATATTTTTGACTCGGACCCAAGTTTCTAAACTCACGCGGTCTGCTTACAAATTTCCAGTGAAAGTCGTCAGGTTACTTCACAGCCAAGTGGGTTTACAGCTTTAGCGTCCCTTGGCGAAGAAGAAAGTAACCGGTTATCAGGTAAAAACTCCTGTGGCTTACTTGAAGGCTTTTCGGGGTTTATAGTTTTAGGTCTGCCTTTTTTATCAGAAAACTGTGTAAAACTCCTTATATTTTCTTTGATGGAGGCAGAAATGACCGCGAAGAGATGCACGCTAGTTCAAAATTTTATGGATAATTTCGCAAAAATTTGGAGTTTTTCTCTACCGACCGACCGACCGACTCACTTTTGGGCATCCAGACGACACTAAACGATCATATTTTCCTCTGCCGCCTTACTTGTGAACGTAAAATCCAGGGGCCGTGGAACGAATTTTTGTTTGGGGGGCAGGGGGCTCATAATTGGCATTTTTTGAGACTGTTCTCCTGATTTAGGTAGTGACTTACCCGGAGGCGGCACCATGGTTGGCGCCGAGCAGAAAATTTCGTAATGGGGAAGGTCTGGATTTGCTAAAATCGCCCTTGCCAGTAAAAAAACTATAGATGGCAAAAATATTGCGCCACAGCCACTGCAATCCAATATGACATCTGAACACCAAAAAACCGAAGTTAATGCTTACTGTTGTTGATGCTGTTCGAGCCTTCCGTTTCCTTTCAGTGTTGTCTGTTGTTGTAGCAGTGGCTGTCTTTCTCCTAGCCCTGAGTGATGACCTAAAATTGAAGCAATAATTTTAACATTTCATTTCATCTGCTCTATCTCAAGTCAAAACAAAAAGAGACACCGTATACGTTTAATAACTTATCACAACAGGTAAAGATTACATGGCGATGAATTTCTTACTTCTGATTTATTTGACTCATTCCTTATTGATATTATGCTTTTTGTGGGAAAGTTGTTGCTCTTCTCTGCTCTGTAGCGCGTCAACAACACACAGAAACAGGTCCACAACTATCCTAACTTCCACCACAAAGAGGTGAATGTTGGCGCTCAATCCCTTGTTCTTTTGGCAAAATGTAATTCGCAATGCATTTTGTTTTCAGACCCAGGGACCTTTTTGAAGCCCATGAGCCAATCAAGCTCATCGAACATTTTAAATGGCCAATCAGCTTCGTCAGGGCAATCGCTTCGAAAAACCCGCTAAAAGTTTTTCCGCGAAGTTTTAAAAATGTAAACAAAACCATGTGCTTTTAAAAAAATTAAAATTGTCTGAAAAATAAAGTATCTAACACTTTCAACAGAGGGAGAAATGGAAAAAGAAGGCCGTTGTGCATTTTCGCTACTTATGTATAGGGGTATAACTTCCATAGCATCGTAGCAAAACAACCCATTATATCACAATGCAACACCTAGTTCTCAGGGCGTTTTGATGTTCAAGTCGCCTTGCTTTGTTTGTTGAGTTGGATAAATGGTCTTAAAGCCAACCCTCAAAAATTACGACTTGACTGAAACTTTTTAGACATTTTACTTTCATTTCATAAAATAATGCTCATATTTATAGCGTAAATATAGCGCCTTGGGGACGAGGTTGCATATTTATCATTCTTCCCAGCGCAGAATAACCTCGCTCCCCAGCACATCACACGAGGCGCTGGGAACGAGGTTGGGCGCAGTACATACATATGGAAAAAGGAAAACGTTGCGCACCATACACCATACACTTTTTATATTATTATTATACAAGACACAAGACAAAATACCATTCTTCCATTGTTATAGCTGTGTACAGACTTTCTCTGTCTGAAAGTGAAGCTATTTTTCTTGGTTTTGGTGACTCGGCGTTGACAACCTACTTTCCAGCTCGTAGTTAGTTCCTGGGAACGAGGTTGTGACGTTGGTAATAAATATACCTGAAGAGCAACTAGTTACTGGGTTATAACGAGATATGGGAACTTGACACCTGTTGGTTTGTCTTGAAATTTCTCGAAATCTCACAACAGGAGAAAGGGGGAGCCTTCTTCGCAATCTCGCTCCCAGGGCATTTTATATCTCGTTTTGATCTGCAAGATGGAGAACCAGTTTTATTTTTATTTTTCATCTCAACATTCTAAATATAAACTAGAAAAGCATTTTCACAGTCCCAGAGCAGTACGTTCTGACACAAACTATTATAAAAATATAGCTACAAAACAAAAGAATGGAGAACCAAACGTTAAACTCGAAGACGGTATTTTTCCCTGCATGCATGACTAACTTGTAACACAGTAACAATTTCATACCGAGACGATTCACGTCACAAATTCCTACACTTATATAAAAAGTTTAACCGTTTCAATATGGCACGATATATATACAGTAGGACCTCGTTAAGTGGAGCCCTTGATAAGTGGGAGTTTTTTAAGTGGGACAGATTTCTTGTTCCCCTTAACCCGCCGAACTGGGACCCCCGCTAAGTGGGCAGTGGCGGACCCAGCCCTAGTCAGAGCAAAGAATGTTCGAAGAATTAACATTTGTAGTTCGCTTTAAAAATAAAATCACAGTCGAATGTTTACATTTCTAGAAAAGAGCCACCTTTCACTCACATGAAAATTTGTTTCCGTGTCCCCGAAGCTTCTAACTGTATATACATTCGATATATGAGATGGCAACAAAAATATAGCATGGAAACTTACTTCCGGGCAACGTTGAATCTTAAGAAATAAGTAAAAACAAATTTGAAAGAGGCTAGCCTACGATCTTACGTCCATATTTGAAGAAATACTTCCGTCAGATGCGATGGCAGGCAGCGTGAAAAAAGCTGATGGACATAGAAGACATGAACGGCACTGAAACCAAACAACACGCTCTGATTGAAAAATATACAAAATACACTGGGAATGAGTTCTCAAGCAACTTGTTTTTTATAATCCAGGCGCCAAGAATAACAACAAGTCCACTAGTCTAACTGCATTTTTAGATGAGAAGTTAAATTGCGAATATAGTGGTCTTACCCCAAGAAAATCTCGACTTTAGATTATACAAGAAAAGGAATGAAACGATATTTTGTAGATAGAATACGACGATTTCAGAACAAATCCAACGTTATGTTTGTGAGCATAAATCTTATATGAATATCACAGATTGAGTGGCAAATATGTCAATGACATAGCTTTGTTCACCTTCGAACTTCAGTATTCCGGCACGCGATCATAAATGGATTTTGAAATTAAAAGATGAGATTTTCGATTAAAAGAAAATACAGTCCAACCCCGCTAAGTGGGACCCTGAATAAGTGGGAACGTTTTTTAATGTCCCTTCAGTGAAAAGACTGCTAAATATGTTCGTTAAGTGGGACTCCCGCTAAGTGGGATGGTTTGTTTGTCCCCTTGAGTGTCCCACTTAGCGGGGTCGGACTGTACCCCACATCTCTTCCATACTGAATCATCATTACGAACGCTTTGTAAATAACCTCAGTGAGCCCCCTTTGCCTTGTTATATATTTGAAATGTTGATGTTAACGTGTTTCTATGAATTGAGAATTTTGCCAGGCTTGTTTCAAATTCTCTTCTAATTCGCCGTAATTTATTTATTTATTGACGATTATTTATATAGGATAGCCACTTCAGTGTTGAAACACTGTTATCAATGTGGGTCCTGTTTAATCGGGTCCTGGTTCTATTTAAAGCTCCAATTTGAGCTACGGACAGTAGCGGGGCGATTGAACCCACAAAGATGTCATTGGAATTCGACACCTTCGGCATCAGAACGTGTCGAAGACTTATATATATTATATTATAGTTATGATCTTAATAAGTTGTTGATAAATGATGACCATACATTAAGCTTTATGGCGGGAATTAACAATTCTATCTCTACATTGTGATAAAAAGGCAGGATCTCGTATCAGAGGTGGACTCAGAACATACTTTTCCTTAGTCACAGCAGTAGAATGGAGACTCAAACGAATTAATTTTAAGTGCTTTTGTTTGATGATGGCCTTAAAAACCCATCATCATACAAAAAGCTATTAATAATTAAAACGTTTAGTTCTTCATCGCGTGGTTGCTCTGACTAGGCCACTGTAAAATAGGCAAATATCTTTCAATATACACGTTGGTTTGTAGTAAATCAGTGCGTCATATATATTCATTTTTGTAAGGGTAGCAAAGAAAATGCTTATGAGAAAGACTGGATCTATCATATCTATAAGACAGTTCCATTCGACTTATTTTTGCCCCCTAATGGAAGCCAACGTTGTAATCTACATAGAATATTCTGTCCGATCCTGCAGGATGCCTTTGAGAACAAACTTGTTGAAAAGGTTTAATTAATTTTCATTGCCCGACCCTAGTGAAATTAGGTAAACAAATAAATCAATATTTACAATAGGTTATATACTGCTTTTATAGAAAAATTAACTCAATTTTATTTTACAAAGAAATTTTTGCTTATCTTAACCTAGACGATTAAAACAGAAAAAAAGTCGGCCAATATTGATTAGGTACTACTCATAGGCAACATCGATCCCAGGACATTTTGTATCTCTCTGTATCTTTGGATAGTCGAAATCGACTATCCAAAGAATCAGGAAAGATACAAAATGCGGACTTAAAGTGAAAACAAATAGCATATAATCCATATCTCACAGCTATGTTCATGAAATCGATTATGTTCTGTTTACAGATAAGCATTATTACACTAATTACTATATTTTGACATTACAACCACCCGATAAAATTTGATATGTACATACAAAAGCTTACACAGCATTATGTTGACAATTAAGGATAAAATAACATAACATTTTTATCACAGAACAAGTGTTTTTGTGCAGAAACTTCTATTCAAATAAAAATTTATACGAATTCTCATACTAATTTCGTGGGCGTTTCCTTTATTAATACTTTATAACCATTATCGTTTTATCGTTTTAATAGTGAAGTTACATCAATGATACCGACTGTTACGTCTAAAATTAGGGCCCGTCCATAAAAATTCGTAAGGAAATTCGTATCAATTTTCATACAGAATGAGTGTTTTTGTGCATACTTAGTAAGCACAAAAACACTCCTTCTGTACTGAAAATGGTTCGTATTACTATACGAATTTTGTGGACGGTCCCGTGTAGAATGAATGGTTTCATCAAAGTTTCTTCATTCTTTATTTGCAGGAATGTTTTTAAAATATTAAAGTATTAAAAAATATTAGCTTCTCCGGTAGACAGATAAGCTAAACTGCATTGCCTGGTCTAACACCACTGAACAGATTTAGTATTCAAAAGTTGACTGTTGAATCGGTAGCAGCACGACAAGTGCCTTGAATATGCATGGAAATTCTGATGTCTTCGTGTGCAAAAAAAAACATTATTAGCGGTGGGAGACCAAGCGAAACGCAGATCGTAATCAGAATTCGTGCCAGTTAGTAAAAGCAAAAGACAAAGCAAGCATTAAACTGAACATATTTTTATCAATGCTTTATTTTGTATTTTAAGGACTGTCTGAAATCACATTATTTCCGATTCAGAAAAATTGGCTCTGTGCATACTGTTATAATGGGTAAAAAATAATAACAATAAATAATAATAGTCTTTCAAGCAAACTTCAAAAACTAGCTTTTATTCTTATCATAGTTCGTTTCATTTTCATCTCAGATGAAGAGCCACTGTGCATACAAAGTATGCACAAAGACACTTCTTCTGAATGAAAACAGAAAGTAATAAAACTAATTTTTATGATCAGCTTATAATCAATATTATCATTAGATTTGTGTATAGTTTGACACAAAATGTGTAGGATTTAAAACACAAGCGTATAATACGTAGACAATCTTATGCACTTCATACAAATTATTTTATAAAATGTGGGAACAGTTAAGGAACCATTCACAGAGTTCGTACGGAAATCCTATCAATATCCATACTTCGTATGCACAAAAACACTTCTTCTAGCTAAAATCGTAAGTTGTTAACGGTTTTTTGTTTGTCTTGTTTTCACATAAAATATTCCAACTTTCAGATTTAAGACTGAAGTATCTTTTGAACTTTCTCAGAAATTTGTTTCATAAATTCGATAAATAAAATGAAACTTCATCTGCGATGAAAATGACGCCATTTGTTAAACAAATTAAAAGGAAATTTTAGTGATGAACTCTTAACATTTAAACCCTTCAATTCATGTTGTGAAATGGTCACACATACCTTAACAATCTTGCAGTATATGCTGCAGGATTGTTAAGGTATGTTTGACCATTTTTGGACATTATGAACTAAAGGGTTAAAGATTAGTGAGCAACTTTCACGGATTTTCTATTACTTATATTTAGTAAGATCATTATTTCGATAAAAGCATAATGAAGCATCTTCATATAGTCTTAATATTCTTTCATCACTTTTACTATGTAAACTTGAAATCACTGCCGGTGTTAAAAAACGTTTGAGTTCATGTAATTCAGTTACTTCAGGTATATTATAACCATTTTGTCCACCTACAAAAACAAAGAATGAAATTACTAACACAAGTGCTACAAAGACAACAACTCGCGACCTCTCGCTTGCTGGATATTTACTCTACTAGATATGCTATTGATCCCTATAATACAATGCAATTCATACAAAAGTAATAAAGATAATTATTATTTTCAAATCAAACTAGTCATATTTTCATATGTTTTCGTCAAGAAGATTTGGACCTTTACACTTCAAAACTCACAGGGTATAAAAATTACTACCCTATTACCTCGTATAAGGGTGCCCTCATTCATGGGCGCAATGTGCATTGAAGAAGGGCGCGTGCGACTTTATCGGTCATAAACACATAGTTCGTAAGGGGGTCTTAGCCCCCCCTTTTTAGGACACCCTGCCCTTTTTTTCTTTCCGCCCCCTTTTTAAAAATAGCCGCTATCCTCCCTCTTTAGCTGAAATTTTCCAAGCCCCTCCCCCTTTTTTAATACGAACTCTGCTGACGTTGAGGTCTTGGATGGGTCTTTCAACAATAACTTCCTACAGAAGTCGCAAAAAATGTATATCTTACTTAAGTTTTTCTTTGGATTGTGACTATTTCAACAACTCTTTCATAATTTTATATTTGAGTTGTTGTCTAAATATTTTGTTGAAAGTACAGCGAGTTTGGAGTTTTTATTTAGCGATTTGCTAGTGAGATTTCCAGTCTAAGGAATTGGAAAAAGACACAGGCCCCCCTTTTTAGAATGTCCCCACCTTCTCCCAGTTGCACCCCCTTTTTGTTATTTTTTCCCAGCCCCCTTCAGATAACTCCCCACAAATTTAGTCCCCCCCCCCCTTTAAAAAGGGAGGGGGTACGAACTATGAAACATCGATTAGTTATAGGGATTCTAATGTAATAAAAAGTCAGGAAAAACCGCTGTTTTCATGCTTTTATTTCTACTCTTTCCAATTATTCTTCATTTCTTCAATTCGTTTATGAATTTAGTTCGTGTCGTTGAAAAAGAAGCAGCCTACCATCTCTTTTATATAGCCTTACGTCTACTTTCATTATCCTATACCAAAAAATTTCGGACTTCAAAGGTAGGGTTGAAAAGGAGTGCATGCCTGTATGCGCCTCTTTTGCATCTTTTCAAAGAGAAGAATCAACGATAGTCAGAAATATTCAAGTAATACTTATACGAGGTAATGAGCATCAACTTTTACAACCATGTGCAGGACTAGTAAAACGAGATATGACCTTATAAGCTTATGCTTTCCTTCGAAAAAGAACATGTATTAACCGGTAAAATGCTAAGTACAATACCACGCTCCCACCCCACGCCCCCCCCCCCCGACTTGTCGTTAATAAATAAACATAACACGCACACGCGTCAGTTTAAGTCAACGTGGATATACCCGATTCTCGACGATTGCCTGTTCTTTTACAAGGGCTAATAAATACAAAGTTTCTCACCGTGTCTATCGGCCATACTATCAAAGAATACCCAACTTGCTTCATCATCCATTCCACATTTTGCGAACGAGACATAATGCGATGTTTTGATACATACAACAGCAAACAATTCCATTAGCACTCGCGGCTGTGATTCTGGAAGTTCTGATTGGTAAATACTTGGATACATTAACGGTGACTTGATATTCGACGTGAGTAATGTTGGGGGTTTGTGATTTCGTCGGCGAGCATGCTGATGAGCTGTTTCGCAGCATGACTTACAGTAATATGCAAAAACATTATCCCATCCATAATGACAGCTACATTCACGACAACTAACAGTAGCTACCGCACTGCATACTACACATTGATGAGTGGCTAGAAAAAATATATGGAAAAGTTATGTGGAGACGATTCACTCTTAATACCTACTGTACTCAATATGGCCACACGCGAGTAACGTGTGTGACCTGGAAGATAAAGTTTATATATTGGTGTAGCAGTTTCGTAATAAAATAATGAATAAAATAGACCTAGTGATAAGCTTCCTAATTCCAAACTGGTTGGTTTAACTGATTACTCCGATTTCGGTCCGGTTTCTTGTCTGACGTTTTTTCTGGTTTAGCCGACAAGATTAGGAGTAGGAGAAAGTAAATTGTAAAATAAGTTCGCAAAAGTGGTTAGGAAATTGAAATTTTAAGCTTTATTTTATGATTACCACAAAATTCGTAACAACTTTCAAACAGATGCGGTGTTTTTGTGCGTACTTAGTATGCACACAAACACTTCTTCTGTGATGAAAATGGTTCGTATTACGATACAAATTTAGTGGACGGTATCTGATTTACCACATAGACAGAAAAAAGAGGTTTATCACTAAGATTGATATGAATCAGGTCTAGAATAAAATCAACTATAGCCTCACCCTCAGATAAAACAGGTGTTATATCAAGCGTTGGTGTGATCTGAATTCTTTTGTAAAGTTTTTCCATACCAAAACGTGGCATTTGTAAAACCATAACAGATGGAGCCTAAAAATATAAAAATATGGAATTGAAAAAGACGCTCATTAAAAAATAGTTTTATTCCTTTGCATTTACAAATGCCAACTAGCTGCTTCTATGTAGAGAGTAAATTAGATTAAATATTATAAATCCAGGCTCAACCAATGGCGAATCCAGCCCTAGCCAGAGCAACACGATGAAGAAGAGACCCATCATCATACAAAAGCAATTAAAAATTTATGAGTTTGAGTCTCCATTCTACTACTGTCACTAAGTAAAAGCACGTTCTGAGTTCGCCTCTACCAACAAGTCATACCTCAAGTAGTTGAAGATTGGAAGTCAAAAATGAGGTTTCAAATAAATATTGTATTGAAGGTAACGGATTATCTTCGTTTTTCTCAGTAAAAATTTGATATAAATGTGACTCTTCATGACGGCTGTCGTGTCTAGAACAGTAATAAAACAGGTTTACGTCAACCCTCATGAGAATAGCTACGGTAAATAGGCCCTCAACCCAGAATGTAGTATTTTTCGTTTTTTATATGGGTTACGTTGCCTAACGTTTTCATTGCGCTACGGTGAAAACGTTGGACAATATTACCAAACACAAAGGAAACATCCCATAGAGCCTTATAACCATTTGAAACCAGGGACTAATCCCAGCCTTTTAAGAGTCCGCCAATCTGACGCTGCCCCTCCTCAGCAAATGCTGCAGGATTGTTAAATCGTGTGTGACCATTTTTCAACGCTGTGCATAAATTTTCTGGACACGTTTTACCCTGCCATCGATTGAAATTATCTAACCTGAGCTTCACAAACGGATCAACTTTTAATACTTTTTCAAACAGAAGGTTAACAAATTCTTCTGGATCTAAAATAGATTAGTAAAGGTAAATAGGAAAGAGTTATCAACATGCACATTTATTCTTCCTTTTTATGCAAACAACTTGCATAAACCATTGATGTTTTCAAAGCTGCCTGGAAGAAGGATATCAAAGAACAAGAAGATATGCACATACGAAGTATGCACATTGACACTTCATCTGGAATGAAAATGAGAAGTGATTTTGAAAGTCAGTTCTAAATCACTTTAAAACCTATATAAATGCTAGTACAC
Organism: Bougainvillia muscus; assembly: GCA_032352715.1. Taxonomy (NCBI): domain Eukaryota; kingdom Metazoa; phylum Cnidaria; class Hydrozoa; order Anthoathecata; family Bougainvilliidae; genus Bougainvillia; species Bougainvillia muscus. The sequence continues at coordinate 1,404 of JAUCNQ010112469.1, read as the reverse complement.
TCATTATTGTTTATAAGCAGGGCAAAAAATTTTCCAGCCTCAGTTATGCTTAATAAAATTATTGTTCCAGCCTTAATTCTATGCTAAGAGTATGCTCATTATATCATTTGAGTATAATGTGTCAGAGGAAGATGAAAGCTGCTTTAAAATTTTGTAAATTGATCCTGGGAAGCTGATTGGGCACTTGTGCTTATTAAAAAGTACGATCTATAGCTTCCCAGTCCAATGTTACTGCACGTTTATATGATTCTGATGATATATTGATATTTCAATTCTGAAAACAAAGACTTTTAACTTTTTTCAGTTTCAACTTTATTAGACAGAGACTCCATTTCAGGCTGCCAGGTATGCTTATGTTATGCTTAAAAAATGAGTTGAGTTGTTTGAGCCTAATTATGCTTATAAAAAATAATGAGTGTATCGAAGCTTTTGACTATCCAAATAATATATAATCACGATAATTCAGAGACATTTAGAGTTTGGGAAGAGAAAACAAATAATACCTTTTTCCTCATTCAAAAATCCTCCTATATTACCCAGATTGTGTAAATATTTACGAAGCTCCATCACACTATGATGATTCACAAAGCCATTTCTATAAAATAACATACAATCATTACTCACACGGTCACAATTACTTCGTACTCAGGTTATAAGGGACCGTTCCCGTTCCCGTTCCCGTTTCCGCTCCCATTCGTATCGCAAATCGTACCATTTTAATCACAGAAGAAGTCTCCTTGTGCCTACTAAGTACGCACAAAGCACAAAGCATCTTCGCCTGTGTGAAAATGAAGGAAGTCCCTAAGTCCAGGCATATGTTTTCTATGTTTTCTTAAAACATTCTGAAAGCTAACAGAGTGGGATTAGCATGAGGCAATGGATTTTCCGATCAAAACACACTTGCTCCATAGTGTAAATGAATGACACCAAAAAAGTGCTTGGGTTCATTAATCTTAACCTAAGTTCCGATAAGTTCCGATAAGTTATTTTGCTGTTCATCTCAAAAAAAAAACATTTTTACCATTTGCACCTATACTAGGCAAAGACGACACTTCTGAATCTAATTGTTGAGATGAGTCCTAATGGACAAGCTGAATGTGGCTCCGATATTTCCTGTTCTAGTTATCTAAGCAATGCCCAATGTTGAAAAGGTTTAACAGTCTTGGATGATTCCTAATAGACAGCTTGAATGTGGGTCTGATATTTCATGTTCCAGTTAATGCAACAATGCCCGATGTTAAAAAAAGGTTTAACAGTCCTGCAGCAAACGCTAAAGGGTTTTTAAATTACGCGAGACCACTCTAAGATGAAGAAATTTAACATAACATCCGTGGTGCTGTCCCTATCCGATGACATGAACTTTTCCACTGTCTGAGGCGTGATGCTTTTTAACCGCAGAACATT